>JBAMBP010002624.1:0-13073 GCA_037044515.1 Phortica magna
AGGCAAAAAACCTTTCTGCCAGAAGGGAAACGAAGGCTTGAAACTTTGTGTTACAGAGTAGCAGAGACGGCTGATGATGCTAGCCTCCATAAAGGAGGACCTAGAAGTGGAAGAGAGTTCTATATTTAAGCCGCACCACTTAGGGAAAGATGGTGAGGGGTTGGAGGTTTCACAGCGTCCTTTTTGGTAATAGCGCCATTCATACAGTGTGGAGGTCGAGCGATTGTAACGGTGCTGGTCTGAGGTTCTTCCAAAATGGGTACCGTAGACACTGGAGCAGCACGCAGTTTTGTAAGTGGACGCCTGGTTTTTTCGGCGCTAGTTCCTCCTTGTAGACTTACTAAATCAACAGTGGCTTTTCGTGGGACTCTTTTCGGCCAGAAAGGAAGCGATGGATGGAAACTTGGTGTTACAGAGCAGCAGAGACGGAGGACGATGCTGCCATCCATAAAGGAGCAGCTGCAAGTGGAAGAGAGTTCAATATCTAATCCACGCCATGCACAGAAAGATGGTTAGTGGTGGGAGGACTCACAGGGTCCTCTTTTGTAATAGCGCCACTCACATGGTGGCTACCACGGACACCAGAGCAGCAAGCAGTTTTGTAAGTGGTCGCCTAGTTTCTACGGTACTAGTTCCTCCCTGAGGAACTACTCAATCAACTGTGGCTCTTCCTTGGAGTCCTTTCGGCCAGTAGGGAAGCGAAGGCTGGAAATTTTGTGTTACACAGCAGCAGAGAAGGGCGAAGTTGCTGCGCAAAGTAAGATGGTGAGGTGTGGGTGGACTCACAGGGTACCTTTTGGTAATAGCGCTTCGCAGACAGAGTGGTGGTGCTTGCCTGGGGTACTCCCATTGTGGCTAACGTGGACACCAGAGCAGCAAGCAGTTTTGTAAGTGGTCGCCTAGTTTCTACGGTACTAGTTCCTCCCTGAGGAACTACTCAATCAACTGTGGCTCTTCCTTGGAGTCCTTTCGGCCAGTAGGGAAGCGAAGGCTGGAAATTTTATGTTACACAGCAGCAGAGAAGGGCGAAGTTGCTGCGCAAAGTAAGATGGTGAGGTGTGGGTGGACTCACAGGGTACCTTTTGGTAATAGCGCTTCGCAGACAGAGTGGTGGTGCTTGCCTGGGGTACTCCCATTGTGGCTAACGTGGACACCAGAGCAGCATGCAGGTTTGTAAGTGGACGCCTGGTTTCTACGGCACTAGTTCCTCCCTGAGGAACTACTTAATCAACTGTGGATCTTCCTTGGACTCCTTTCGGCCAGGAGGGAAGCGAAGGCTGGAAACTTGGTGTTACAGAGCAGCAGAGACGGGGGATTCTATTGCTTTCCATAACGGAGCATATGGACGTGAAAGAGAGTTCGATATCTAAGCCGCGCCGCGCAAAGAATAATGGTGAGGGTTGGGTGGAATCACTGGGTCTTCTTTGGCAATAGCGCCGCGAAAACAGAGTGGTGGCAGAGCGATCGATACTACCGTGGACAGCAAAGCAGCACGCAGTTTTGTAAGTTGTCGCCTGGTTTCTACGGCCCTAGTTCCTCCCTGAAGAACTACTCAATCTACTGTTGCTCTTCTTTAGACTCCTTTCGGACAGAAGGGAAGCGAAGGCTGGAAACTTGGTGTTATAGAGCAGCAGAGACGGGGGATTCTATTGCTTTCCATAACGGAGCATATGGACGTGAAAGAGAGTTCGATATCTAAGCCGCGCCGCGCAAAGAATAAGGGTGAGGGGTGGGTGGACTCACTGGGTCTTCTTTGGCAATAGCGCCGCGAAAACAGAGTGGTGGCATAGCGATCGTTACTACCGTGGACAGCAAAGCAGCAAGCGGTTTTGTAAGTGGTCGCCTGATTTCTACGGCACTAGATCCGCCCTGAAGAACTACTCAATTAACAGTGGCTCTTCCTTGAACTTCTTTCGGTCAGGATGGAGGCGAAGGCTGGAAACTTGGCGCTACAGAGCAGCAGAGACGGGTGATGTTACTACCCTCCATAAAGGATTAGCTGGAGGTGGAAGAGAGTTCAATATCTAAGCCCTGGCATGCATGGAAATATGGTGAGGGGTGGAAGCACTCACAGGGTCCTCTTTGGTAACAGCGCCGATCAGAGAGTGTGGTGGTGCTGGTCTGGGGTACTCCCATGCTGGCTACCGTGCACACCGGAGCAGCAAGCGGGCTTTTAAGTGGTCGCCTGGTTTCTACGGCGCTAGTTCCGCCCTGAAGAGCTACTCAATAAACTTTATCTCTTCCTTGTACTCCTTTAAGCCAGAAGGGAAGCAAAGGTTGCAAACTTGGTAATGCCGAGGAGCAGAGACGGGCGATGTTGCTGCCTTCCATAAACGAGCAGCTGGAAGTGAAAGATAGTTTTATATGTAAGCCGCGCCTCGCACAGTGAGATGGTGAGGACTGGGAGGACTCACAGGGTCCTGTTTGGTAATAGCGCCGCTCTGACAGAGTGGTGGTGCTGGTCTGGTGTACTCCCTTGAAAGCAACCGTTGACTCCGGGGCAGCAAGCAGCTTTGTTCCTCCCTGAAGAACTAATCAATAAACTGTGGCTATTCCTTGGACTCCTTTCGGTCGGGAGGGAAGCGAAGGCTGGAGACTTGGCGTTACAGAGCATGATAGACGGCCCTCCATAAAGGAGCAGTTGGACGTGGATGTGAGTTTGACATCTAAGGCGTGCTACGCACAGAAAGATTGTGAGGGGGGAAGGACCCACATGGTCCTCTTTTATTATAGCGCCGCTCAGAGAATATCGTGGTGCTGGTCAGGGGTACTCCCATGGAGACTTCCGTGACACCGGGGCAGCAATCGGTTTTGTAAGTGGTTGCCTGGTTTCGACGGAACAAGTTCCTCCCTGAAGAACAACTCAATCATCTGTGGCTCATCTTTGGACTCCTTTGAGCCTGGAGGGAAGTGTAGGCTGGAAACTTAATGTTACAGAGCCGCAGAGACGGAGGATGTTGCTTCCCTCCAAAACGGAGCAGTCGGACGTGGAAGTGAGTTTGACATCTAAGGCGTGCTACGCACAGAAAGATTGTGAGGGGGGAAGGACCCACATGGTCCTCTTTTATTATAGCGCCGCTCAGAGAATATCGTGGTGCTGGTCAGGGGTACTCCCATGGAGACTTCCGTGACACCGGGGCAGCAATCGGTTTTGTAAGTGGTTGCCTGGTTTCGACGGAACAAGTTCCTCCCTGAAGAACAACTCAATCATCTGTGGCTCATCTTTGGACTCCTTTGAGCCTGGAGGGAAGTGTAGGCTGGAAACTTAATGTTACAGAGCCGCAGAGACGGAGGATGTTGCTTCCCTCCAAAACGGAGCAGTCGGACGTGGAAGTGAGTTCGACATCTAAGGCGTGCTACGCACAGAAAAATTGTGAGGGGTGGAAGGACCCACATGGTCCTCTTTTATTATAGCGCCGCTCAGAGAATATCGTGGTGCTGGTCAGGGGTACTCCCATGGAGACTACCGTGGACACCGGAGCAGCAATCGGTTTTGTAAGTGGTTGCCTGGTTTCTACGGAACAAGTTCCTCCCTTGAAAACTATTCAATCAACTGTAGCTCTTCCTTGGACTCCTTTGAGCCAGGAGGGAAGTGTAGGCTGGAAACTTGTTGTTACAGAGCCGCAGAGACGGGCGATGTTGCTGCCCTCCATAACGGAGCAGTCGGACGTGGAAGTGAGTTCGACATCTAAGGCGTGCTACGCACAGAAAGATTGTGAGGGGTGGAAGGACCCACAGGGTCCTCTTTTATTATAGCGCCGCTCAGAGAATATCGTGGTGCTGTTCAGGGGTACTCCCATGGAGACTACCGTGGACACCGGAGCAGCAATCGGTTTTGTAAGTGGTTGCCTGGTTTCTACGGAACAAGTTCCTCCCTTGAAAACTATTCAATCAACTGTAGCTCTTCCTTGGACTCCTTTGAGCCAGGAGGGAAGTGTAGGCTGGAAACTTGTTGTTACAGAGCCGCAGAGGCGGAGGATGTTGCTGCCCTCCAAAACGGAGCAGTCGGACGTGGAAGTGAGTTCGACATCTAAGGCGTGCAACGCACAGAAAGATTGTGAGGGGTGGAAGAACCCACAGGGTCCTCTTTTATTATAGCGCCGCTCAGATAATATCGTGGTTCAGGTCAGGGGTACTCCCATGGAGACAACCGTGGACACCGGAGCAGCAATCGGTTTAGTAAGTGGTTGCCTGGTTTCTACGGAACAAGTTCCTCCCTGAAGAAGAACTCAATCATCTGTGGCTCATCTTTGGACTCCTTTCGGCAAGAAAGGAAGCGAAGACTGCCTGCCTTGGTAATGCGGAGCAGGAGAGACGGGCGATGTTGCTGCCCTCCATAAAGGAGCAGCTGGAAGTGGAAGAGAGTTCGATATCTAAGCCGCGCCGCGCACAGAAAGAGGGTGAGGGGTGGGTGGACCCACAAAGTCCTCTCTGGTAATAGCGCCGCTCAGAGAGAGTGGTTGAGGAGGGATTGTCCTGGTCAGGGGTACTTTCATGGAAACTACCGTAGATACCGGAGCATCAAGCAGTTTTGTAAGTGGACGCCTGGTTTCTGCGGCGCTAGTTCCGCCTTGAAAAATCACTCAATCAACTTTGGCTCTCTTGGACTCCTTTAAGCCAGAAGGGAGGCGAATGCTGTAATTATGATGTTACAGAGCCGCAGAGACGTATGATGTTTCTGCCCTCCATATCGGAGCTGTTGGATGTGGAAGTGAGTTCGATATCTAAGCCGCGCCGTGCACAGAAAGATGGTTTGTGGTTGGAGGACACACAAGGTCCTCTTTGTTGGTTGGTGCTGGTCTGGGGTATTCAAATGGTAGCAACCATGGACTTCGGAGCAGCATGCAAATGGTAAGTGGACGCCTGGTTTCTACGGTGCTACTTCCTCCCTGAAGAAGTATTCAATAAACTGAGGCTCATCCTCGGACTCCTTTCGGCCAGGAGGGAAGCGTAGGCTGGAAGCTTGTTATTAAAGAGCCGCAGAGACGGAAGATGTTGCTTCACTCCATAACGGAGCAGTCGGACGTGGAAGTGAGTTCGATATCTAAGCCGCGCCGTGCACAGAAAGATGGTTAGTGATGGGAGGACTCACAGGGTCCTCTTTGGTAATGGCACCGCTCTGACAGAGTGTTGGTACTGGTCTGGGGTACTCCCATGGAGGTAGCCGTGGACTCCGGAGCAGCATGTGGTTTGGTTAGTGGACGCCTGGTTTCTACGGCGCTACTTCCTCCCTGAAGAACTACTCAATAAACTGTTGCTTTTCCTAGGACTCCTTTCGGTCAGGAGGAAAGCGAAGACTGGAGAATTGGCGTTACAGAGCAACAGAGGCGGAGGATGTTGCTGCCAGCTATAAAGGAGCAGCAAGAAGTAGAAGAGAGTTTGATATCTAGTTCCGCCCTGAAGAACTACTCAACCAACTGTGGCTCTTCCTTGGACTCCTTTCGGCCAGGAGGGAAGCGAAGGCTGCAAACCTGGTAATACTGAACAGGAGAGTTGGAGGATGTTGTTACCCTCCATAAAAGAGCAGTTGGAAGTGAAAGAGAGTTCGATATCTAAGGCGAGCCTCGCACAGAAAGATGGTTAGGGGTGGGAGGAGCCACAGGGTCCTCTTTGGTAATAGCGCCGCTCAGAGAGAGTTGTTTAAGAGGGATTGTAACGGTGCTGGTCAGCGTTACTCCCATGGGGACTACCGTGGACACCGGAGCAGCAAGTCGTTTTAAGTGGTCGCCTGGTTTCTACGGCGCTAGTTCCGCCTTGAAGAACTACTTAATCAACTGTGGCTCTTCCTTGGACTCCTTTTAGCCAGAAGGGAAGCCAAGGCGTGAAACTTGGCAGCAGAGACGGGGGATACTGCTGGCCACCATAACGGAGTAGTTGGACAAGTAAGAGAGTTCGATATCTAAGCCGTGCTACGCACAGAAGGATTGTAAGTGGTGGGCTCTTCCGTGGACTCCTTTCGGCCAGAAGGGAAGTGAAGGCTGGAAACTTGGTGTTACAGAGCAGTTTTGACGGGGGATATTGCTACCTTCCATAAAGGAGCAGCTGGAAGTGGAAGAGAGTTCGATATCTAAGCCGTGCCACGCACAGAAAGATGGTAAGGGGTTGGAGGATCCACAGGGTTCTCTTTGGTTATAGCGCCGCTCAAACAGTATGGTGGTGCTTTCTTGGGGTACTCCCATGGTGGCGACTGTGGATACCGGAGCAACAAGAAGTTTTGTATGTGGTCGCCTGGTTTCTATGGCGCTAGTTCCTCCCATAAGCTCTACCTAATCAACTGTTAATCTTTCTTGGACTCCTTTCGGCCAGGAGGATTGCAAAGGCTGGAAACTTTGTGTTACAGAGCAGCAGAGACGTACGATGTTGCTGCCCTTTATAAATGTTCAGCTGTTTGAGGAAGAGAGTTTGATATCTAAGCCGTGCAACGCACAGAAAGATGTTGAGGGGTGGGATGACCCACAGGGTCCTCTTTGGTATAAGCGCCGCTCAGACAGAATAGTGGTGCTTGCCTGGGTTACTCCTATGGTGCATACCGTAGATACCGAAGCATCAAGCAGTTTTGTAAGTGGTCGCTTGGTTTCTACGGCGATAGTTCCTCCCTGAAGAACTACTCAATAAACTGTGGCTTTTCCTTGGTCACCTTTCGGCCAGAAGGGAAGCGATGGCTGGAAACTTGGCTTCGTAGAGCAGCAGAGACGTGGGATCTTGCTACCCTCCATAAGGAAGCAACTGGAAGTGGAAGAGAGTTTTATATCTAAGCCACGCCGCGAACTGAAAGATGGTTACGGTCGGGAGGACCAGACACAATAGTGGTGCTGGTCTAGGATACTCTTATTAGGCTACCGTCGTTCTACGGCGCTAGTTCTTCCCTGAAAAACTACTCAATCAACTCATCCTTGGACTCCTTTCGGCCAGGATGGAAGCGGTGGTTGGAAACTTTGTGTTACAGAGCAGCAGACACGGAAGATGTTGCTTCACTCCATAACGGAGCAGTTGGACGTGGAAGAGAATTCGATATCTAAGCCGCGCCACGCACAGAAAGATGGTTAGGGGTGGGAGGACTCACAGGGTCCTCTTTCGGAAGAGCGCCTCTCAGACAGGGTGGTGGTGCTTGCCTGGGGTACTCCTATAGTGCATACCGTGGACAACAGAGCAGCAAGCAGTTTTGTAAGTAGTCGCCTGGTTTCTATGCGCTAGTTCCTCCCTGAAGAACTACTTAATCAACTGTGGCTCTTTCTTGGACTCCTTTCGCCCAGCAGGGAATCGAAGGCTGCAAATTTGGCGTTACAGAGCAGCAGAGACGGGCGATTTTGCTGCCCTTCATAAAGGAGCAGCTGTTTGTGGAAGAGAATTCGATATCAAAGCCGCGCCGCGCACAGGAAAATGGCTATTGGAGGGAGGACCTACATGGTCCTCTTTGGTAAAAGCGCCACTCAGACAGATTGGTGGTTTTGCCTGGGGTACTCCCATGGAGACTATCGTGGACACCGGAGAAGCAAGCAGTTTTATAAGTGGTCGCCTGGTTTCTACTGCGCTAAATCCGCCCTTAAGAACTACTCAATCTATTGTGGCTCTTCCCTGGACACTTTTCAGCCAAGAAGAAGCGAAATCGGGAAACTTGGCTTTACAGAGTAGCAGAGATGATCGATGCTGCTGCGCTCCATAAAAGAGCAGCTGGTTGTGGAAGAGAGTTCGATATCTAAGCCGCGCCACGAACAGAAACTTGGTGAGGGGTGGGAGGACCCACAGGGTCTTCTTTGGTGAAAGCGCCGTTCATACAGTGTGGTGGTTGAGGGATTGTAACAGTGCTGGTCTGGGGTATTCCCATGGTAGCTACCGTGGACACCGGAGCTGCACGCAGTTTTGTAGATGGACGCCTGGTTTCTACGGCGCTAGTTCATCGCTTAAGAACTACCTAATCAGCTATGGATCTTCCTTGGACTCCTTTCGGACAGGAGGGAAGCGAAGGCTATAAACTTGGTGTTACAGAACAGCAGAGACGGGTGATGATGCTGCCCTCCATAAAGGAGCACTTGGCAGTGAAAAGAGTTTAATATCTGGGCCACGCCGCGTATAGAAAGAAGTTTAGGGGTAGCTGGACTCACAGGATCCTCTTTTCTAAAAGCGCCGCATAGACAGATTGGTGTGCTGGTCTGGGGTTCTCACATGGTGCCTACCGTGGACACCGGAGCAGCACTAAGTTTTGTAAGTGGACACATGGTTTCGACGGAGATAGTTCCTCCCTGAACAACTACTTAACCGTTTGTGGCTCTTCCTTGGACTTCTTTCGGCCAGCAGGGAAGCGAAGGCTGAAAACCTTGCGTTACAGAGCAGCAATGCCGGGGGATGTTGCTGCCCACGATAAAGGAGCATATGGAAGTGGAAGAGTGTTCGATATCTAAGCCGCGCCACTCACAGAAAGATTATGAGGGGTGGGAGGACTCACAAAGTCCTCTTTGGTAATAGTGCCGCTCAGACATAGTGGTTGTAGAGGGATTAAAACGGTTCTTGTCTAGGGTACTATCATGGTGGTTACCGTGGACACCGCAGCGGCACGCAGTTTTGTAAGCGGTTGCCTGGTTTCTACGGAGCTAGATCCTCCCTGAAGAACTACGCAATCTACTGTGGCTCTTCCTTGGAGGCCTTTCGGTCAAGAGGGAAGCGAAGGTTGGAAACTATGCAATACAGAGCAGCAGAGACGAGGGTTGTTGCTGCCCTCATAGAGGAGAAGCTGGAAGTGGAAGAGAGTTCGATATCTAAGTCGCGCAGCGCTCAGAAAGATGGTGAGTGTTGGGAGGACTCACAAGATCCTCTTTGGTAATTGCGCCGTTCAGACAAAGTGGTGGTAAAGAGATTAAAACGGTGTTTGTCTGGGGTACTCTCATTTTGCCTACCGTGGACAACGCAGCAGCACGCAGTTTTGTAAGTTTATGGACGCCTGCTTTCTACGGCGCTAGTTCCTCCCTGAAGAACTACGCAATTAAGCCGTGCTATACGGAGCAACAAGCAGTTTTGTTAGTGGTCGCCTGGTTTCTATGGCACATGTTCCTCCCTGAAGAACTTCTCAAGCAACTATGGCTCTTCTTTGGACAACTTTCGGCCAGGAGGGAAGCGAAGACTGGAAACTTGGTGTTACAGAGCAGCAGAGACGGGCGATGTTGCTGCCCTCTATAAAGGAGCAGCTGGTTGTGGAAGAGAGTTCAAATTCTAAGCCGTGCTACCATAGAAAGCTGGTGAGGAGTGGGACGACCCCCAGGGTCCCATTTGGAATAAGCGCCGCTCAGACAGAGCGGTGGTGCTTGCCTGGGGTACACCTGTGGTGGCTACCGTGGACAGTGGAGCATCAAGCTGTTTTGTAAGTGTTCGCCTGGTTTCTACGGCGTTAGTTCTGCCCTGAAGAACTACTCAATCAACTCTTCCTTGGACTCCTTTCGGCCAGAAGAGAAGCGTATGCTGGAAACTTGTTGTTACAGAGAAGCAGTGACGGGGGATGTAATTGCTTACCATAATGCAGCAGCAAGAAGTGGAAGAGAGTTCGATATCTAAGCCGCGCCGCGCATAGAAAGATGGTGAGGGGTGGGAGGACTCACAGGATCCTCTTTGGTAAAAGCGCACCTAAGACAGAGTGGTGGTGCTTGTCTGGGGTACTCCCATGGTGGCTACCGTGGACACCGGAGCAGCAAGCAGTATTGTAAGTGGTCGTCTGGTTTCTATGGCGATAGTTCATCCCTGAAGAACTACTCAATCAACTGTGGCTCTTCCTTGGACTACTTTCAGCCAGGAGGGAAGCGAAGGCTGGAAACTTGGTGTTACAGAGCAGCAGCGACGGGCGATGTTGGTGCCCTCCATAAAGGAGCAGCTGGATGTGGAAGAGAGTTTAATATCCAAGCCGCGTAGAGCACCGAAATATGGTTTGGGGTGGGAGGACTCACAGGGTCCTCTTTGGTAATAGCGCCGCTCAGACATAGTAGTGGTAGAGAGATTAAAACGGTGTTGGTCTGGTGTACTCCCATTGTAGCTATCGTGGACACCGGGGCAGCAAGCAGTTTTGTAAGTGGTCGCCTGGTTTCTTCGGCACTAGTTCCTCCCTAAAGAACTTCTCAATCAACTGTGGCTCATCCTTGGAATTCTTTCGGCCAGAAGGGAAACGAAGGCTGGATACAACGTGTTTAAGAGAAGCAAAGACGGGAGATATTGCTGATCTCCATAATGGAGCAGCTGGAAGTGAAAGAGAGTTGAATATCCAAGCTACGCCGAGCACAAAACGAAAGTTAGGGGATGGAGAACCCAAAGGGTTCTCTTTCGTAATAGCGCTGCTCAGACACAGTTGTGGTGGTGGTCGTGGGTACTCCCAGGGTGGCAACCGTGGACACCGGAGCAGCAATCAGTTTTGTAAATGTATCAACGGCGCTAGTTCCTCGCTGAAGAACTACTCAATATACAGTGGCTCTTCCTTGGACTCCTTTCGGTCAGGAGGGAAGCGAAGGCTGGAAACTATGCAATACAGAGCAGCAGAGACGGAGATCTTGCTGCCCTTCATAAAGGAGCAGCTGGAAGTGGAAGAGAGTTCGATATCTTAAGCCGCGCCGCGCATCAGAAAGACGGTGAGGGGTGGGGGGACCCACAAGGTCCTCTTTGGTAATTGCGCCGCTCAGACAGAGTGGTTGTAGAGTGATTGTTATGGTACTGGTCGGGGGTACTCCCATGGAGACTATCGTGGACACCGGAGCTGCACGCAGCTTTGTAAGTTGACGTCTGGTGTAGTATGCGCATGTATCGAGGGTACATTGTACCAACAAAGTGTTATTGTCTGCAGTCGTCGTAGCTGTGTCTTTGCTTGCACAACTGTTCGTAACTGATTTTAGTCAATACATAATTGATTGATTATTGTTGTTGCTTATTAATTGCTAGCGGGACTTTTCTACGATGAGCAGATCAACGCAAGAGTTGAGTTGTTTAGTTCAACTCTTAATAATTCGCACATCAGACTCTCTCTCACGATTATGATGATAAGAGAAAATATGTAAGAAGCCGCTCCGCTGCTGGCGTAACCGGCAGCGTAGCTATGCGGTTAGCAGTAAGAACTATATTCAATAAACTTTCTCTTTAAAATCAGAAGTAAAGCGGCACGGACGTGCCTGTGTTCTAATTTAATTAAAAACCTCTTTACACGGCGACCGTGAAATGTGCGCGAATCCCTCAAAAGACATTTAACTCAAATGCATAAGTTCATAAGTGATTTTATAACTTTGTGCTAAACGTGTCGGAATTACAATTAGACATTCAAATTCGCCAGCGCTCAAACTGAATTTAAGACGCTAATTTTGCTAAAGTATGCAGAGCAGAAGTTATGCAATATTCGACATTTGGAATATAGCAAATATACATCCAGCCTTGGCATCAACACAAAAAAAACTTCTTTACATTCTTTACAAAAAAACAAAAAAGAAGACAAAAGAAGTGGTTAGTAAAATGCCTAAGAGACCGAAGGGCTACATTGCTTAGACTGCTAAAAAGCGGGAATTTGGCGTGGAGCACATCTTTGAAAATTCACGCGGAGCTCGAACACGTCAAATCGCTACTAGAAGGAAGGAAGAAGCAAGAGCCAGTGCGCACAACCACCTACACTGTCATAAAAACTGTAAATGAAGTGCTAATAAAAAATTCACCACCACAAGCGAAGGAGATACCGGCGTTGAAAAGGACATGCCCGAATGACAGCGTTACTGAGAACGCCCACCAATGACGATTTTTTTTCTCATTTCTAATGCACTGCGATGCATAAAAACTTAATTTAAAAAAAAAAATTTTAAAATTGAGCGGAATAAGATCTGCCCGATTAGCGTGTGGCCTGAAAACCACACAAAAAACTAAGCAGGTTGGAAAATTTGTAAAATTTAATAAGCGATGCATAAAACTTAATTTTAAAAAAATTTTAAAATTGAGCTGAATAACATCTGCCCGATTAGCGTGTAGCCTGAAAACCACACAAAAAGCTAGGCAGGAAAATTTGTAAAATTTAATTTGCGATGCATAAAAACTTAATTTAAAACCAGTAAGGACGTTATCTTCGGCCTTGCCGAAGATGTATACTCTTCACGATACTTTTTGTGGTACACCCATTTTATTTTTGGAATCTTATTTCTTTTTGTCCACATAGCCTACAGATCAGTTTTCGTTGTTATACCTCATTCAGTGCCAGATATATAGGAACTTTTGGTTTTGGTCATATGTGGGAGGTGCCACGCCCATTTTGATATCAAAATAGCTTTTAAGCCACATTATCAACAAAAGTATGAAGTTTAGAGTCGATTAGTTAAGACACAAAAAAGTTTTCCGTACAACGACTTAAATTTGGTTTCTCTTCCTCTTCTTCATTTTGTATGGCAGGTACCAGTTCCAGTAGTCCGATCTCAACAAAACTCACAGGCAATTGATCTGGTGACACTAAATTACTTCTTTTGAAATTTCAGCAGCCTAACTTCAGAAACAAAAAAGTTTCCCATACAACGATTTAAACTTTGCTTCTCTTCCTCTTCTTCATTTTGTATGGCAGGTACCAGTTCCAGTAGTCCGATCTCAACAAAACTTACAGGCAATTGATCTGGTGACACTTACTTACTACTTTTGAAATTTCAGCACTCTATCTTCAGAAATAAAAAAGTTTCCCATACAACGATTTAAACTTTGTTTCTCTTCCTCTTCTTCATTTTGTATGGCAGGTACCAGTTCCAGTATTCCGATCTCAATAAAATTTTCAGGCATTTAGCCTGGCTACGGTTGTTCACCACTGGTATAATTTCAGCGCTCTATCTTGGAAAACAAAAAAGTTTTTCATACAACGATTGAAATTCTTTTTTCTTCTTCTTTTCGTATGGTGGCTACCAGTTCCAGTGGTCCGATCTCGCTGGTTCCGACCAATGTGTCATCGTAATAAAATACAAGGGTCTGTGCAAAGTTTCAGGTCGATAGCTTCAAAACTGAGGGAGGAGTTTGCATACATACAGACAGACGGACAGACGGACAGACGGACATGGCTATATCAACTCGTCTTGTCATCCTGATCAAGAATATAT
>JBAMBP010002625.1:0-51946 GCA_037044515.1 Phortica magna
TTAATTAATTTGGGAGAAGTTGCTTTGCGCTTAATTTTTTTAAAGCGCTGAGGAGCCTCATCAATTGTTGAGACGCCAAAATCTGAAGCCTCCGCCTCCGTAATCTCATCAGATGTAATACTTATTTCGCTGTCAGATTTTGAATAGACAGCTTCTTTAAGCGCTTTGCCAAGGGACAACTTCTTCTTACTCATAGCAGAATTCGACCGATTGCGGCAAACTTGGCTTGCCCCTTGCCTTCTGGCACTGTTTGCGAAATGTTTTCTTTGCTTTATTTTATATAAATTATTAAAAATGTGAATTTTCAGAGTATTTTTTATTTCACACGTTATTTGACGCACAAAGCAAAGCAAAAAAAAAAAAAAAAAAAAATGCAGGTGTTTGGTATGTAAAATTCAGTTTGATCGGATGACTATAGCATATAGCTCCCATAGGAACGATCGTTCAAAAATGATGTTTTTGCTTAAAAAACCGCGTATTTTATGAGTTATCGACTCAATATTTTCCACAAAAACTTTTTTGACATCAACAAAGATACCGTGCAAAAATGGTCAAGATCGGGCTACTATAGCATATAGCTGCCATAGGAAGGATCAGTCAAAAATTATGTTTTTGCTTAAAAAACAGCGTGTTTTAGGAGTTATCGACTCAATATTTTGCACAACAACTTTTTTGATATCAACAAAGATACAATGCAAAAATGGTCAAGATCAGGCTACTATAGCATATAGCTCCCATAGGAACGATCGTTTAAAAATACAGTTTTTGTTAGAAAAACTTTTTTGTTCTTGAATATAAGCAAACCAAACTTTGCTATTACGTGTTTTTATTAATGCCTGACAAAAATCCAGAATTTTATAAAAATCGGACATAAGAGCGTGGTACCGCCCATACAACTAAAAACTTAAAAATGAGACTTCTTTGTAAACAGACGAGATACAAGATTGAAAAATGTAGTGAAGTTTGACTACATTGCTTTCTTAAAGACAAATTAGAAAATGGGCGTGGAACGAATATGGTTCTTATTGGAAAATTAAAAAAGGATTTTCTAATAAGAATAATTGTGAAAACGTTTGCAAGAGTATATAAGTTTCGGCATAGCCGAAAATAGCTCACTTACTGGTTTATATTGTGGTGACCATACACAACAGCAATATCCGAGTATAGGACGTACAAGTGACGTGAAAAGAATTCTAGTGATATAAGGGTTATTAAGGGTCATTGAATTCTTTAGGCCAAAGTTTAATAAATCCGAAAACGCCTTTCGTCTCATTGAAATTTATTGGATGAAGCTGAGTTTGGGATCAAAGAGAACACCTAAATCATTAAAAATTGAGACTCGTTCTGGTTGGACATTATCAATCGAGTAAGTAAATAAGTGAGGCTTACTACGATGATAAGTCATATATTTGCATTTAGAGCAATTGAGCAAAAGCAAATTAAGTGAACACCAAAAGTACAGAGAGTTCAGGTCCTCCTGCAATCGGCCATAAAAAGCAGGATTCATATAAGAAAGACACAATTTAACATCATCAGCGTACATAAGTACCCATAGTGTGATATCGACAAGGGCAGATCGTTAACGAAAACATAAAATAAAAGAGGATCAAGGTGACTTCCCTGAGGGACACCAGGACTAACTTGAACAAGATCGGATGCAGCAGATCTAAACAACACTCGTTGAGACCTGTTTGTTAAGTGAGATTTTATCCAACCTAAAAGATTTGGTGGAAAGCCTAAAAGACTCAATTTCAATAAGAGCAAAAGCTTTACTGACATATATCGGTTTGAGATTGATTAATAAAACCACTATTTACCAAACAAAAAAAGATTGGTACAAGCAGACCTCATTCTTAAGAACGCATGCTGAAAAGGAGACATCACAGGCTTACATTGGTGTTGCAAGCTTGCAATAATAATCTTCTCAAAAAGTTTGGGAATAGCAGACAATTTGGATGTGCCTCTATAGTTGGATACATCGGACTTATTACCCTTCTTGTGAAGAGGAAGCATAAGGATCGCGTGAAAATTCTCTTTTGCATCGACCCAAGTAGTTTTTATAGCAAATGCTATTAAGCGAGAAAAACTGTGATCGAACTATAGAATTTCTAGAAAAGTCAGACAGAGAACCAGACAATTTAAATTTTTTATAAAGTCAGGTTTTGACATTTTTCAGATTCGACAATTGGCGGGGAAACCATGGTGGTCGTAGGGACAATGTTGGTGAAGTGCCAATTGGAACACATAAATTAAGAATGCCATAAAGGGTGTCATAAAAGAATTTAGTGCCATATAATAAGTCATTACAACTATATAATGTGGACCAATCTGTCTGATTAATTAAAGAATTAGGTAGATCGAAATTAGTTTTGCGAAAACAAAGACGTCTTTGCAGAGGGGCATGAAAGAAAGGGACAGTAGACCAAGAACTATTTCTAACGTAGGGTGGAAAGAATTTTTCGGTAAAGACAGAGCTTCACATCTGGACACAACTATGACATTGGAGTCTTTAGTCAATACAAGATCAAGAGATCTATTGATTGAGTTCACAACCCCGTTAGCTTAAAATAGAGGTAATTCTAACAGAATATTCAGAAAGTCATGTAGCCCTGAAGGTATTTAGTAATTTGAATAATTGGAGTGAGACCAAGAGATATGCGAAAGATTAAAATCAGCAAGAACAATGAGAAAATCTCTGTCTTGTGTGAGGTCATATATGGCTTTTATCGAGTCAACGTGATTTAAATATACATTCAGTCCAGAATTGGGTGGAATGTATGAACACGTAACGAACTCGATATGGTTCAATATCAGTAACCATATCGAGTTGGATAGCCTCAGAGCGAAGACGTGAATTTACTGCTATAAGAACGCCACCCCTACGACGACCAAGACGATTATGCCTGTAGGAGACGAACTTATTGCAAAAAATTTCGTTGCATAATATACATTGGTTAAGCC
This sequence comes from Phortica magna, assembly GCA_037044515.1. Lineage (NCBI taxonomy): Eukaryota > Metazoa > Arthropoda > Insecta > Diptera > Drosophilidae > Phortica > Phortica magna. Next base: position 2,962 of record JBAMBP010002625.1, read on the forward strand.
AAGTTTCTGAAAAAGCAACGATGTCCACGTGAAATGAAATACTTTCTCTATAAAGGCTACTGAGTTTGGACAAAAGACCCCTGACATTCTGATATACGATTGAAAGGCGGTCAGAGGGCCAATTTAGTTTTTTGGCACGGTGCTTTTGGGGGTAAGCTAAGAGCCGTAGTGGTTGATGACGAGGGACGGGTCCTTTTTTTAGGCTTAAACTCATGGACTACCATGTGCGCAGGCCAAAACGATGGATCGCTTAGAAGCTTGAAAGCATCATGTAGCAATACTAACTTTGAATGAGGCAATCTCTTTAAGTGAGTGGAAAAAAAATTTATAAACTTTCACCACGGAATCAGTCCTTAATGCAATATCAGCTATAGTTTCACGCGAAGTGTCTGCAGACAAACGAAAAAGAAAGATTTACTTCCTCGGAGCAATAACATTGAGTGAAACCACAGGTACACTGAGATTTACAACAGAAGGGGGCTCAGCTGCTGTTCCAGCATGAGAGTCCGACAAAGGGGAAGAAGATACCGGGGGAGGAGACGGTATTGGTGCCTTTTTAGATTTTCTTTATTTCCCCTTGGCTACTTTTGAGACCGGAGAAGAATTATTGCACTTTTAGACGTTGTGGCTAGAGACGCGTGAGCGGGCGGGGAAATTAGGATAAGGTCGATAATCTGGTCACGAGTGGGTGCTGAGGTGGAAATTGTGGTGAAGACAGGGGTAGGAACTGGAGAAGGAATGGGGGTAGGAGCATTGAACAGATGGGAGAAATAGGATTGGGAAGCAACAGTTTCGGAACTGAAAGATAGGTCAGACGGGACGGGAATAATGACGCCAGAGTGGATTCGAAGTCATACTTGTCAAACAAATCAGCTCCAGAATCAAATTCAGCCGAAAGATTTTTGGCCACCTTATTTAATTTAAGAAACTTCTCCCGAAGCCGACAATACATGGATGTCCACCTGTCTCTTTAAACACGTTGGACAGGACCATCTAAAGCCATCACAGACAGTTTTAGAATTGTTGTTGTATAACCTGTCGTGGTCACGGCCAGTAATCCCAGCGCATTTTATGTGACAAGTATTCTCACACATCCAGCAAACCATTGCGCGTTGGTTGTCGCAGTCAAAGAAGTCTTTATCCTTACACAAATTATTGAAGCAACTCTTTATGCAATGAAATTAAAACTACAAACCATCAAAAAAAAAAAATAAAAATGTTTAAAAAGTAAATTGACTGGCAAAAACGTAAAATTCAAAAACGAAGTGTGAACACCCTTTTAAGCTACAGTAGTGGAAACGGGGTATCAAACAAATCAACAGATGCGCTGTGAGAGTTCATAAAGAGCAATAAAATGAAACAACGATATCAGCAGGGATGCCAACTCAAAATTTTAAAATTACGGAGGCTGGCTCCAATATCTACGTGTTTTTCCGTAGCACAATTTTGCTGAAATACGTAGACCTACGTACATTTTTTTTTTAATTTAAAAACAATAAAAAATGAATAAAACAATAAATTTTTAAATTAACTGTCTTTGTACTTCATTGTCATTAATTTCTGTGGACGTTTTAAAAAGAAAATTACATATATCAAATTGCTTATAGACATTAATGTACAAGTTTTACAAAAATGTATACATGTTTTTATTAAAGTATTTTAGGTGGTTGACAGAAGGCTGTAAGTTTTCCTTTAACCCACTTTTTGTGTGGAGTAAACAAATTTGGAACATCTTTATTCAGCAGTTGCGAAAGAGAATGGTTTTGGCCAAACATTGCATTGCATCCATCCGCAGCAAATCCTATCATCTTCTGCTCATATGGAATGTCCCTTTCTTCAAAAACTTCTTGCATTCATTATGCAATGCCGTGGCAGAACTGTCAGTGTCTGCAATAAGCTCTAAAAAGGTATCTTGTACCTTGAATGCCACTGCAGTTCTTGCAATAAGAGCGAAATGCTTCGTTGTAGATCTGTCTGTACTTTCATCGACAATAAGCGAGAACTTATTTGATTTCAACCGTTCTATTAACTGGTCCTCTGCCACTTGTCCAGTTACCGAAGTTATAATAGCCTGAGCATTTGTCCGTCCGAATTTGATTGATGGTACGACTTTTGAATCGCACGCAACAGATTGCAAGATACTGTTCAAATCTTCCGCCAAAGCAAATGGAAGATTGTTTTTCGCCAAACCCTACATACTTCTGAAATTTTTCTTGTGCTTAACAGAACCTTCATGTTTTTCTAAGTCCCTCTTGCCTGAAGAGCATTTGAGGTCCGCTTGGGAAGATTTGTAACGAAAATAAAAATTACCTTTATTGCTTTTCGTCAGCCAGGAGGAATACTTTTTTCCCAAGCTGCTGAGTACTTAACATCGTAGTGTACTTTCCTTGTTTTGGTTGGAGTTGCGTTTGCCACATCTTCTCCGCTGCCACTTGTTAAATTTTCGATGTCCATTTTTATTTACTTTTACCTTTATTCTTGTTTTCTCCACTTTCAATCACAAATAATCACAAATTACAAAGTAAGCGCTGCCAATCTATTTGCAATTTAGCGCTGCTATATCGACCGTTGTACATATCGCTTACATATATCGCATACCGCATACATATCGATAACTACGCACATATCATGTAATATATGCCTGCACTCAAAGCGTCACAACATGACTCAGCGTACGTAACATTAACCATAAATGTTAGTTTTTAGAGTATTTTGTAATTTTTTTAAAAAGTACGTAGTTTTAGTCTCTTTACACGTAGACACGTAGACCTCCTTTAAAATACGGAGATCTACGTAAAAAGACGGAGGGTTGGCATCCCTGGATATCAGTGCACATAAGAATTGATTTGACAACAATAAAATTGCAGTGTTAAGACTTGCAAATTGAAGAAACGAATTGAGCTCTGAAAACAAATGTTCTGCGAAAAAGAGTTGCAACAACAATGTAGTGCACACTCACTAAAAACAAAAACTAGAAAGTGAAGAATGAGGAAGGCAAAAATAAATTTCAAACAACACAGAAAAATTTATTTAAATAAAAATTTCGGAAAAATTAAAATAAGGAGCACAGTTTAAGCCCAAATAACTTACCACAAAATTAGATGAGCAACTAATAAACAAGTTAAATGATAAATTAAGTCATATCTGAATTACTTTAAATATTAATTAAAACACGAAGCGTGGTACAACTCGTCTGTTTTACTTAAAGTAAAGTATATACATATATTCTTGATAAGGACGACAAGAGAAATTGATTGAGCAATGTCCGTCCGTGCGTACGTTCATCTGTCTGTCCATCCTCAACAATGGTTCTTAGAAACTATAAGAGATAGAGACAGATCAAATTTGAACGGTTTTGTGCCACGCCCACTCCTTCCCGCCCAACCAACTACGACCACTTTTTGAAAAGGCTATAACTTAAGCACCAGAAACGCTAGAATTATGAAAGTTTTTAGGTAGACTAAGTATATAAAGATCTATAAAACTGCATACCACAATTTTTCCCCTCCCCCTTATTACCCCTCAAATTACTATATATTCAAAACCATAAAAGGTACGGACTTGAAATTTTGTATGTACACTCAGTAAGCACATTTCCTTAAAACTGCATACCAGAAAATACCCTTCTGTGTATTCGACTTCCACTCAAAGACCGTCAAACTTAAATTTTTGGTAATTCCACTTTTTTTTACAAAAATTTGCAAATCTCCACAACTATAAAAGATACAAACCTGAAACTTTGTATGCAGAAGTAATAAATGTACGTCTTTAAAACTGCATACTACATTTTTCCCACTTCCCTCTATTACCCTTCAAACAGTGTTTACATGTCACAGCTTATATCTCCAAAATCGTTAAAGGTACGGACTTGAAATTTTGTACATAGACTAAGTATATATAACTTTTTAAGACTGCATACCAGGAAATACAATTTTGTATTTGGACTACCCATCAAAGGCCGGCAATTTTAAATTTTGGGTAAATTCCAGTTTATTTTTATTAAAATTGGTATATCTCCACAACAATGAAATACACGTATCTGAAATTTTGAATGCAGGTTTAGTTAATATACACCCTTAAAACTGCCTACAGAAAAACACCCCAGTATTTCATGGCTTCCCCCCTCAGAGACTCACAAACTCCAACTTTTCGTAAATTCCTCACTTTTGACTGATTTTTTTGATATTTGGAACACCATTTAAATGAGTGATGCCAAATATACGATTTTTTTAATTGGGACGTCACACCTCCTACCGTGTGTGCAGGGTATTATATGGTTGAGTGTACTCAACTTTACCACCCTTACTAGTTAATATTCGCATTAATACATGCCACACTTCACCCTTGCAAAAAAAAGTATATCTTTCTCGCTCGGACAATTGTAAAATTTTTAAACACTAATCAATAAAATTATCAATGAATTGTATGCGCTGTTGCCAAAAATATGTAAACACAAAACAATTTCATGAGTTTGATGAAAGTGTTGGAAAAGAATGAAGTGGAGCATGCACATGGTATGCGTTGTTGCCAACACATTAATGAAAGGAATAAACAACGAAAATCAAATGTTACATTGACCGACCAAGTGCCTATGGCCTAACATTGAAAATGTTAGTGAGGCACTGCGCAGGAATTTTTCACCTGTTGTTCTTTGCATAATAATGAAAAGCACATGCTTTTGCGCAGAGGCATTTTGCTTTATCTTAAAAAGCAGGAATAAAAATAAATATATTTATAATATATAATAAAAACTGATATCAAAATGATTTAAACATATACATTACTTCAACATTTCTCAGTAATAGGTTCGCCTATGTTACACAGCCATACACACCACATACGACAATTTAGCGTTCAGCCAAGCTCAAACACACATAAGTGTCATATGTGCTGTGTATGCGCTATGTAACATAAGCAAAGCAAATGTTCAAACTGTGTATTAATGCTTTGAATTGACTTGTGTTCGCAAAAAAAATTTTCGCAGGATGAAGTGGGGCATGCATTAATGCAAAATATTGAAACTGAAAACTTAAACAAAAAATTTGTGAACAGAAGCAATTGTGTTACAGTAGTCTCTAATGATATGAGGTTATGTTTAGCACATAGGCTTTGTAGAAAAATTGGACAATGCTACAGGAGGCAATACTGTCAACACAAAAACAGTATGTTCTTTGGCAAACTCAAATGTTTTCGTTTACTTCTTGTGCGTTGCCCTTGTCTCTTCGCCCTTCTTATGCAAAAATCGTTTTACTTGCCGTCGGTCAACGATTTTCGTGCTTTGCCCCTCTTATCGATGACTCGTCGCCGGTCAATGATTTGTGTGCGTTGCTCTTGTCTCTTCGCCCTTGTCTCACAATTCTTTGGAACATTATCATTTGACTCAATTAGTTTCTGCTTTCCAATTGCTCAAGAAAGGAAAAAATTATAAAAAAAACAATTCAAAAACCAGTAAGGACGTTATCTTCGGCCTTGCCGAAGATGTGTACTCTCTCACGAGACACACCTTTTGTGGTACGCCCATATTGCTTGGAATCTTATGTTATTTCTTGTCCACATAGCCTACAGATCAGTTTTCGTTGTTATGCCTCATTGAGTGCCAGATATATGGACGCTGTTGGTTTTGGTCATATGTGGGAGTGCCACGCCTACTTTGCTATCCAAATAGTTTTAAAGCCACATTATCAACATAAGTATGAAGTTTCAAGTGGATTAGTTAAAAGAAAGAAAAATTTTTTGGTCAAACGATCGATTTTGCTACCCTTCCTCTTCTTCATTTTGTATGGCAGGTCCAGGTTTGTACATGTAGTCCAATCTCAATGAAACTTGCAGGCATTTAATTCCTGGTGGACACTTTATTACTAATTTTGTAATTTCAGCACCCTAACTTCGGAAACAAAAAAGTTTCCCATACAACGACTTTAACTTTGCTTCTCTTCCTCTTCTTCATTTTGTATGGCGGGTACCACAGTTTCTGCAGTAGTCCGATCTACAAGGAATGAAACTTTCAGGCATTTAGCCTCGGATACGGTTGCTATCTGTGGTTCTGCTTGTAGTTCTGTTGTCCAAAGAGTACATCAGAGTCGATCAGCTTCAAAACTGAGGGAGGAGTTTGCATACATACAAGAACGGGCACGGACAGGACGGACGTGTAATGGCTATATCAACTCGTCTTGTCATCCTGATCAAGAATATGTATACTTTGTATAGTTCGCCACGCCTCCTTCTGGCTGTTACAAACTTCGTGACAAAACTATAATACTTTTCACTTCGTGAAGAGTATAATGATCACTGTTTGCTGCACCCACAGCCGAAAATGTATACACGAAAGCACGTTGACACTTACAAATTCAACATTAAGTACGTGTATGTTAGGCACCAATCACACACTTCATAGGGGTACTTAAAATACACATTTTGAATTCAACGATCAATTTGAATCAAAGTGTGTAAGCGTTTGCTTTGTGCGTGTACGGATACCATTTTCCCTCCAAATTCCATTGTTCCGATCAATTGGCATTTCATATCTCATTTTTAGGATCAACTTCCCTTGAATGTAATTTATCAATAACAAATAAACTACAATTACAAATAAACAACAACAAGAAATTAAAAAAAAAAAAAACAAAAAATATATTTTCCATATAAAATAAATAAAATGACAAGTGTTTCATTACAAATAAAATATATTTTGGTATACAAAAAAAAATTAAAAAAAATAAAAAAATAGGAACGGTATGAGAATGGATTACTGCCTATAGGAAATCATTAAGTGCTTAATGAATCATTAAACGCATCTTTTTTACTGCAGGTTCATGGCTCTTCTGAATTGTGCCTCTTGAACTTGATTGCGCTTTCAGTTCATTATGTAGCAATCTAGCCCTTTTCCTCAAAAGGAGTACTATCAATTTATTAAAAATTGACTTCCTATGGCCACGGCATGAGTGACTTTCATCAAACCATTTTGGGAATCTGTTTGAATTATAGCCGCATTCAATATGTTTTCACATAATCGAGTCTGATGTGCATTTCCATCAAACAATTTTGCAAATACCTCTTAATGGATATTGCATACATTATAAAATGTATCACACGGATTTTGTAAGAGCAAAATACTTTCACTTAAGTTTCTTACAGCAATGATATCTCTGATTGCTTGTTTTGCAATCCCTTAAATTATATTAAATGTTCATCGCATGCCTTGACATATCTTCTAGAAGCCATTTCTGTTGGATTTATGGCTTCTTCTTGTTCTTTAGAACTTGAGAATAATTCTTGCTGCATATCTTCTTTATCAGAAGATGTTTCCAAGTTAGAAGAACTAGATTCTTTTTCAAGAATATCTTCTACATTCATATCGTAATCTTGAATCGTTTCATCCACACCATCATCAGCTTCACAATTTGTGCCTGACTCAAATGGTTGAGATACGATTTTCATTGAATACAAACGGGCTAATGACCAGTAAGGGAGCTATTTTCAGCTTTGCCGAAACTCATATGCTCTTTCAAAAGTTTTTCCAATTATTCTTATTAGGAAATCCTTTTTTAATTTTCCAATAAGAATCATATACGTAGCCACGCCCATTTTCTAATTTGTCTTAAAGAAGGCAATGTAGTCAAACTCCACTACATTTTGCAATCTTGCATCTCATCTGTTTACAGAGAAGTCCCATTTTTATACTCTTGTAAAAAGAGTATATTAACTTTGTCATGAAGTTTGCAACGCAGTGAAGGAGACTTTTCCGACTATATAAAGTATATATATTCTTGATCAGCACGACGAGACGAGTTCAAATAACGATGTCCGTCTGTCCGTCTGTCTGTCTGTCTGTCTGTTTCAATGCGATTTCCGGCCAGAGTTTTATAGTTAGCAAAAAAATTTAAACGCAGAAAATTTTCTTCTCTTTGCAGGTATTTGGTATGTAAAATTCAGTTTGATCGGATGATTATAGCATATAGCTCCCATAGGAACGATCGTTCAAAAATGAGGTTTTTGCTTAAAAAACCGCATGTTTTTGGAGTTATCGACTCAATATTTTGCACAAAAACTTTTTTGATATCAACAAAGATACCGTGCAAAAATGGTCAAGATCGGGCTACTATAGCATATAGCTGCCATAGGAAGGATCGGTCAAAAATGATGTTTTTGCTTAAAAAACAGCGTGTTTTTGGAGTTATCGACTTAATATTTTGCACAACATTTTTTTTGACATCAACAAAGATACAATGCAAAAATGGTCAAGATCAGGCTACTAAAGCATATAGCTCCCATAGGAACGATCGGTTAAAAATACTGTTTTTGTTAGAAAAACTTTTTTGTTCTTGGATATAAGCAAACTAAACTTTGCTATTACGTGTTTTTGTTAATGCCTGACTCAAATCCAGAATTTTATAAAAATCGGACATAAGGGCGTGGTACCGCCCATACAACTAAAAACTTAAAAATGAGACTTCTTTGTAAACAGACGAGATACAAGATTGCAAAATGTAGTGAAGTTTGACTACATTGCCTTCTTAAAGACAAATTAGAAAATGGGCGTGGCTACGTATATGATTCTTATTGGCTACGTATCTTATGATATCTTTTATAATTTTTGAAAGGATTTCCTAATAAGAATAATTGTGAAAACGTTTGCAAGAGTATATAAGTTTCGGCATAGCCGAAAATAGCTCCCGTACTGGTTAAGTTTTTAATTGTATGAGCGGAACGACGCCCTTATGTTCGATTCTTATAAAACTTTGGATTATATTCAGGCATTAATAAAAACACGTAATTGCAAAATTTTTCTGCTTATATTCAAGAACAAAAAAGTTTTTCTAACAAAAACCTTCTTTTTGCCCAATCGTTCCTATGGGAGCTCTTGCTACAGTATTCCGATCTTGACCATTTTCGCACCAAATCTTTGTTTATGTCATAGAAAACCATATGCAAAATTTTTCAAATATTTCAAGCAAAAACCTAATTTTTGACCAATCGTTCCTATGGGAGCTGTATGCTATAGTGGTCCGATCGAAATATTCTGAGATATACAATGACTGGACATATCTGAAGAACTTCTACGCTTAAATTTTTTCGATATGTTTAAAACTCTAGGAAGAGTTTACACTGAAATATGCAGACGGACATGATTACTTGAATTCGTCTCATCGAGCTGATCAAGAATATATGTACATATTTACTTTATATAGTCGCAAATCCACCTTCTCTGCGTTGCAAACTTCATAACAAAGTTAATATACTCTTTCTTTGCAAGAGTATAAAAATATAAATAACAAATAACAATGCTAATATTATATGCAACTAAAAGCAATAACCAAAAATAAGATGACTATTAATAAATGTCCATAGAATGATTACTAATATGAAATTAAAATATAATAAATAACATTGAAAAAAAAAATTTAATAAAAGTTTTGTTTATATATAAATAAATATAAATATTACATTTTTGGAAATTTTAAAATATTCAAAAAAATTAAAATTTTGAAAGAAGAACTTAAAAATTGTTGCAAACAATTTTAATTTAAAAAACATTGGAATTTGCTGAAAAAAACTTAAAATCAAGACAAGAATTCGGTAATCACAAGCAAAAGAAGTTTGGTAACATATCCAAAACAGAAACAACAAATGTAAACAATAAAAATAATGGCCGATTGTTTGTCGAGTGAATAAGAGCTACGGCTTCGGTCTCTTGTTAATATTAATACTCTCTGGTTTATTCTGGCCAAGCCAATCAATTCAATTCGTGTGCATAAATTTGTAACTGCAAGAAATGTTAAACTTTAAGTTGTATTAAAAAGAGGCAAAATTTTAACTGTATGAAATAAATTTTTATGGCTAGTAGTAAAAATTGTCTCTCGTATCTCAGTATTTATTTTCTTGCAGGCCACAAGTAAACTTCACAACTTGTGCTTCTTTGACGTTCTGACCAATGGCAGTTAGGGCGGACAATAAATACACGATAAAGAAAAATAAAATAAAATAAACTCTAAGTTGTTTTGTAGCTTCAACAGTTTGTTTGTTGTTCTCTTGAAATTTCTAATCGTTTCCTATAGATTACTTTACGGTGCAATGAGGTGGCGACAATTATTGACACATCAAATCGACAAAAGCTACGCTTGGCGCACGATAAAAAAGTTTCTTGCTGCTGTTGCAGTTACATTTAATACAATTGTCGCCAAACTTTGTCGAGGTTTCGACTCTGTTTGTTGACAACTGCGCTGAAATATTTTTGTTGTTGTTTTTCCTAGAATGGATAGTTATCAGAGCAGTTGTTTTGTGTAATCTGGCAGAGTACTTGAATTTATTTATTTTTATACTCTTCACGTATTTTATTACGATGCCACATTGGTCGGAACCAGCGAGATCGGACCACTGGAACTGGTAGCCACGATACGAAAAGAAGAAAAAAACCAGTAAGGGAGCTCTTCTCGGCTATGCCGAAACTTATATACTCTTGCAAACGTTTTCACAATTATTTTTATTAGAAAATCCTTTTTTAATTTTCCAATAAGAATCATATACGTAGCCACGCCCATTTTCTAATTCGTCTTTAAGAAGGCAATGTAGTCAAACTTCACTACATTTTTCAATCTTGTATCTCGTCTGTTTACAAAGAAGTCTCATTTTTAAGTTTTTAGTTGTATGGGCGGTACCACGCCCTTATGTCCGATTTTTATAAAATTCTGGATTTGAGTCAGGCATTAACAAAAACACGTAATAGCAAAGTTTAGTTTGCTTATATCCAAGAACAAAAAAGTTTTTCTAACAAAAACTGTATTTTTAACCGATCGTTCCTATGGGAGCTATATGCTATAGTAGCCTGATCTTGACCATTTTTGCATTGTATCTTTGTTGATGTCAAAAAAAATGTTGTGCAAAATATTGAGTCGATAACTCTAAAAACACGCTGTTTTTTAAGCAAAAACATAATTTTTGACCGATCCTTCCTATGGCAGCTATATGCTATAGTAGCCCGATCTTGACCATTTTTGCACGGTATCTTTGTTGATGTTAAAAAAGTTTTTGTGCAAAATATTGAGTCGATAACTCCTAAAAAATGCGGTTTTTTAAACAAAAACTTCATTTTAGAACGATCGTTCCTATGGGAGCTATATGCTATAGTCATCCGATCAAACTGATTTTTACATACCAAATACCTGCAAGAAGAAGAAAATTTTCTGCGTTTAAATTTTTTTGCTAACTTTAAAACTCTGGCTGGAAATCGCATTGAAACAGACACACGGACAGACGGACATCGTTATTTAAACTCGTCTCGTCGTGCAGATCAAGAACTTTATATAGTCGGAAAAGTCTCCTTCACTGCGTTGCAAACTTCATGACAAAGTTAATATACTCTTTTTGCAAGAGTATAATGAGACTTCTTTGTAAACAGACGAGATACAAGTTTGAAAAGTATAGTGAAGTTTGACTACATTGCCTTCTTAAAGACAAATTAGAAAATGGGCGTGGCTACGTATATGATTCTTATTGGAAAATTAAAAAAGGATTTTCTAATACGAATAATTGTGAAAACGTTTGCAAGAGTATATAAGTTTCGGCATAGCCGAAAATAGCTCCCTTACTGGTTACAAAACCAATCGGCTGCCATACACGCGCGTCACAAAAGAAACAATAAAAACATCTTAGACTTGGGGAATCCACACAACAAGGTATAAGCTATTCTCCATAGACTAGGAGTAGTAACTACGAAAATCCCTACTAGTAGTAACTACGGCTTCCCTACTATTTGGTACAGGATATTATTTTGTCGGGTATACTCGACTATACCGTCCTTATTTTTTGTTTGTCTGAGGCCGCAAATTTTTTTTCATACCTATGGACAATTAGCAGAAATCTCGTCTTAACGGAAGAATGAACGTATAATTTTTGTGTGCGTGGTTATTTGTGAGTGTGATTGTTGGAATGATTCGGATTTATAATCACGACATTGACGATGTGTACTTTCAGCCAAATTCTTAGTATGATTCAGCAAGAAATTCAAACATAGTATTCATGCCTCACTGTGTCAATTCCATGGATGCATATAAACTTTATTCTAAAGACTGATATCGCAGCAGTTGCCAACCACATCAACCAAGTGGATGCAAGGCTTATGAGGTAACGGTACAATGGAAATTATTAGCATGAACGACGTAAAAGAGAGTCATTTTAGAAACTTTGCGTGAGTTCAGCATGTTGAATAGTTATCTGCGTATGCGTGGCACAATTTTTTTATATAAATGCTCAACTGCATATTATCCTCTCTGCATGCTAAATGCATCTATTGGGTAAAAGCAAAGTTCGTGTTTGCTTTGTTTGTATCAATAATTAATTACTTGTGTATTTTATTTTAATAAAAGACTGTTTGTATTTGTGAGAACTTAATTAAAGGTTAATGTCAACTTACAAATCTTTTTACAACTCTGTTATGAGTTATGCAAGTCACTAAATTTACAATTTTCACAAAAATATTTGTACGCAACCCGAAGTAAAAAAGGTATGTTAAATGAAAAAAGGTGACAAATGGCAAAAATAAATACAATCTCAATTGTTTACGTATTTGCGATTCGATGCATTTGAAAAATATTTCTTGAGGCAAATATACTTACACACACTCACACCAAACGCATACTAAACTTCAATCAGTCACACATATTGATGTCTAGCTCTGACTGCACAATGCCAAAACAATATTTGAGCGTTGCACACCACAACGAATTGCACTTACGAAAAACTTTGTGCCGACTAACACCTTCACGACTCCCGCTCAACCCTAAGCAAGCAATAAACTCCAAGTTGTACCGCCTATAAAGAGTGAAAGAGTTAGCGTGGAACAAATGAGCAAACGAGGCGCAGGATATTTTTTTATTTTATGCCGCCTGTCAGCCAACTTGAAAATGCTGTGTTTTGGCAAAGTGCCAAGTCTGACACAAACCTAACATCAGGGTCAGTAACTCTTTGCTCTGCGCGCAGATTTTCAGCCGGAAGCGTCGTGTTGGACAAGCGGAAGTGCGGGAGTTGGTTGCTGACGCCATTGCCGGCATTAATGCCATGACTCTGACGCTTCTGCTTGCGGGTGGACAAAAGCAGAAAGTTGCAATGTCGAATTTTAGGCTTAACAACAACCGTGGCGACTGCATCGAAGACTCTGGCGATTGGTTCTGTTAATTCCATGACTCTTCGCCTAAAACAGCTTTAATGGAAATATGCTGAACCTGGGCGGAACTACATGACTGAGACGATAATCGAAGCAAGTGACCATCTTTTTGGCTTTTTTTTTGGGTGTGGTACTTAGCATTCTCTTTTTTTTATCACATTTTGATAGCTTTGAAAATTTATAAAATATTATCGCATTTTACACGATGGTAAAACATGAAACATAGCTTTAACAACTTAACTATCAATGTCTAATTACATTCTTGACGCAGTGAATAGTATTATAAGTTCGTCACGAAGCTTGTAACACCTTCGACCATATGTAATATAGATATTTTTGATCAGCTCGACGAGACGAATTAATTTGGCCATGTTCGACTGTCCGTCTGCCATTTTTTCTATCGGTCTGTCTGTGAATATACGATCTTCTCCCACAGTTTTAAGGCTATCATTGGTCAAAACTGGTAATATCGGATCACGAGAACTGGTGGGCCACATACAAAAAGAAAAGGGACCAGAACGAACCCTATCTTTAGTCTTTCCGAAGATAAAAAACTCTTCACGCATATTTTTTCGTTAGAATCTTATTTAATTTTATCAAACCAGCCTACACATTAATTTTTATTTTCAAAACACTTTGGGCTCACGAGACATGGTAATTATTGATTTTGGCTGTAAATAAGCGGGGCCATGCCTATTTGTTGATCAAAGATAGCGAAGGACAAAGAAAAGAAACACGAGCATTGGCAAAATTCTTGAACAAAGCAGTAAAATAATTAAAACTTAGGAGAAAAATAAAATTTATTCAATCCAATCAAATGCAAAGAAAAGAAAAAACACGAAAACAATGTTTTGTACACACACACATCACTATTTGTTAAGCAGCTTAAAGTTTATAGCTCAATTTTCATACAGATACAACACAAGGATTTTGACTTTAAGAGAAATACTTTGCCTACTTTCAGGCTCAACTAAGTCCAAGGCAACTCAACTGAAAAGAAGTAACTGCACTTTTCGTTGAAGTCGTTGACTTTTTGGCTTGTATGCCCAAAATTCACACAGTAGAATGTGTGTGTGTCATACTTATGCTTTCAGACTTTGAACAAAAGTTTCTTCCAAAGTCAACAGTACTCGAAAATTTCGGAATTGTTAATGCTTGCAAGCTTGGTGGTCCTTTCACTGTGGGTCTCTGTTGCTCTGGCTGTTCTATGTTGCATTGAGTGTCCTCCTGCCTACCAAAAATTCACAAGCCTAAAACGAGTTGTGAAAAGCGGTTTACTATCATAAGCGAAAATTAATGAATTATTTACCAGCAGCTTAGTTAAGTGTATTTTTTATAGTAATCATGGTTATATGGCAGTTAGACGAATCAACGAGTTATGTCGAAGGACATGTAAATTGTCGAAAGTAGTGATTGCGCACTGGGATACGATTTTGAAGTCTGATTAATTGCATATATAAAGAGACGTTTGTGTTAATAACGATACCTATTAGAATATATACAAAAATTAATTGTAAGCTGAAAGTCTACAAGTACACTTATTTTATGCAAATAAATTAAAACTTCATCGAAGCAGTGGAACGATTACTCCTTTTTTTTATTTCATTCACATTTCTTGAATGCATTCCAGTGCATATAAAGTTGTAAGGTGTGAATATAAAACGCACTGTTCAAGGCAGGAAACTGCCTTCTTGAAAAACTAAGCCGAAAGAGTTTGTTTTTGTTATGTACGCACGCAGCCTCGGGGGCCGTGTACGAACAAGGGATGTAGTGTGCCACTGATGGTAAAAAAAGAGACATAGAAATAATCATAGGATGAAGCGTCCCTTTCGTAATTGTGATTGGCTTTGACAAACAAAGCAGTTGAAGAACAAATAAATCCATTACAAATGCACGTTTGCATATGCAAAAGCGCAATTTAAAAATATTTGTGGCCCGCACTGAAAGCTTTAAAAAATTGTCAAGGGCGGCAATGATGCCCATCCGCCAAGCTGACCGTCAAGCAAAGGCAAAAACTTTTATTTTACTCCGAACATTTTTTTTTTTAATTTGCATGTTTGCAATCTTTTAATGGTATAGTGGCAGTTGAAAGAAAATCTTCTCTGTGTGCATTGAAAGACATCGTATACATCCTTACTTGAAAGGTTTTATTACATTTGGCGATAAATGTTTGTTGGCCGAATAAGTCGAAATTTATGCAAACACTAACATTCGTATTTTTTTAGTTGTTAATGTGTCACTCAAGGAAATATTAATTTTGTCGCCTTGTTCGCTTATAAAAAGCGATTAAATATCAGTAAATGATCACAACTCACGGAGGCAGTCAATGACTCGTTTTTGTTTCCTTAAGCTGATGAATGGCAATGGTAAACTTAAATAACCGCATCAGACATGACATCAAGCCAGAATGAACAACATAGCAAAGCCAAAAGAAATCCTCCAAGCTTGAACTAAGCAAAACACGACATGTCCAAATTTTTCAGGTAAAATTATTATCTCTGAACCTTAAGCCAAACCTTCCGAACCAATTGCTTGCCGAATGTCGCTGCCGATTGGACCAAATTGCAGCGATGAAAGTAGCAAATTGTTTTTTACACATGTACGCGAAACATATTAAATTGTAAACATGCATAAATGTGCTTGTCTACAGGGAAATAGAAAGAAAGCAACAACGCCATGCTGTTATGGCAAAACCAGAAAATAGCCGCAATTTATAACAAACACAGAAAATTATATTTGATGATATTTTGAAAAGCGTCAGCGGCAGCAAAGAACAAAGGGGGGTTCACTCGAAGATAACTACTCTCTGAAACTAAGCGAAAGTGTATCCTGTCAAAGGATACAAAATTAATACATCTGTTATGGGTGCCAAAAAACTGCAAAAGCCAAAAAAAAGCGACAACTAATGAATAAAAATATTTGTGCTTCATGACAAAAAATATATATAAAAATTTTCGAACACCAAACACTGCAGGAATCGTTTAGCAAATTCTGCCAAAAAATCCTTTCACAGCAGGTGATGACGGCAACGGCGGCCATGAGTTGTCTACATGTTATTCTGCTGTAAATGCGACAAATAATCGTTAATATACATACATATATGTGGTAACTATATGAATGTGTTAATATTCTTTTATGGAGCGGTTTTAAATCCATAATAGAATACTCGATTTATTTTGAACACTTTCTGACCAAGATTAACACAACAGCAGTACCGCGCGATAGTACGTAGCAATAATGGTAAAGTATTTTTAGAACTAAGTTTCTTAACGGAGCTTAGGGAAAGAACCCAAATTACCTGAACATACGATGAACGGGAGGGGGCGGGAGAACTAGCTACAACATTTAGTTTTGGTTCGGTAACTTACAATTCAGTCAGAGCGTAAGAAATTCCCGCGCGACTGCAAACTTAGACATCTTTAATTTGAAAGCAACACAAATTGTAGGTACTGTAAATACCATAGTCCGTCCTTACCAATGATTTTACGAAATAATATGTGTTAAACCATTGTTGCTGTCGGCGACAGTTGGACATGTTACTAACATGCCTAATTTATATTTATGTTCACTTTGTTTTTATACTCTTTACGAAGTGAAAAGTATTATAGTTTTGTCACGAAGTTTGTAACACCCAGAAGGAGGCGTGGCCGACTATACAAAGATTATATATTCTCGATCCGGATGACAAGACGAGTTGATATAGCCATGTCCGTCTGTCTGTATGCAGAGAAGGAGACACCTCCGACTATATAAAGTATATATATTCTTGATCAGCACGACGAGACGAGTTCAAATTTCAATGCGATTGCCACCCAGAGTTTTAAAGATAGCAAAAAAATTTGAACGTAGAAAATTTTCTTCTCCTTGCAGGTAGTTGGTATGTAAAAATTAGTTTGATCGGGTGACTATAGCATATAGCTCCCATAGGAACGATCGTTCAAAAATGATGTTTTTGTTTTAAAAACCGCGTGTTTTTGGAGTTATCTCAATATTTTGCACAAAAACTTTTTTGACATCTACAAAGATACAGTGCAAAAATGGTCAGGATCAGGCTACTATAGCATATAGCTCCTATAGGAACGATCGGTTAAAAATACAGTGTTTGTTGGATAAACTTTTCATAAGGGCGTGGTACCGCCCATACAACTAAAAACTTAAAAATGGGACTTCTCTGTAAACACACGATACAAGATTAAAAAATGTAGTGAAGTTTGACTACATTAACTACTTTAAGACAAATTAGAAAATGGGCGTGGCTACGTATATGATTCTTATTGGAAAATTAAAAAAGGATTTTATGATGCGGTAACGGGTGGACACTTGGGAACACGCAAGACAACAAAGATTTCTCAATTTGTATACAGAGAGCAGTGAGCAGTGTCAAAAATCGCAAAGTGCATGAACGCTTTCGATAACACCAATAAATGTGTCTTATCCAGAATTTTCTTGCTACTAAGAAACTATCTTCCTTTTTGAAATCGGAATTATAGTTTGGAAGATATACGCATCTTTGAGTTGGAATATCAGCGAAATTAGAACACAAATGATCTGTTAATTTATGTTTTAAGGTCTCAATAATATAGTGTTATATTGAAAAAATAAAGTCTTTTTCATTTGCAGTTTTTTAATGGGAGATGTTTTCTGAACTATCTATTTTTCGAATGTTTTTCAACTTTGGTGGACAAACTCTATAAATGTTCAAAAATACTTATATCCTCTACCTCCCTCCTTTGTATGGTGGCTACCAGTTCTAGTGGTCCGATCGTGCCGGTTCTGACAAATGAGTTGGTTCCACAAAGAAGACCCTGAGCAAAATTTCAGCTCTACAACTTTAAAACTGTGGGGAGGAGATTGTATCCACGGCCAGTTAGACATACGGATGGATAGCTATGCGCGTATGTATATATCATTGCGTCTTGTCATGCTGATTAATAATATATATATTTTTATAGATATGTATGTATGTATATGCTTCATGCAAAAAATTGATAACACCTCATTTTTAAGGCACTGGCAACAAACTTGAACTTTGACAACATATTGTGCCGCTCCCAGAAATTGTAAAACATTGAGCGATGACTTTTTTTTTAAAGCTTAAGGATTTACCATGCAATTATGTTTATTCGTTCAGAAGATATGATTTTTGTAACGGAAAAACTCAAAAGGCCCCACTGTGCGTCGTTGGAATGGAAGCCGGCACTCAACCTACTTGACTAAAGAAATTATTGAAAATATGTAAATACAAGATTATATAAGCAAAAATTTTTGATATTTTGCTAGAAACTAACATTCCAATCTCCTCTATAAAATCAAGCTCAAAAACAAAGTTGCTTTGTGTTTTCTCGGTTCTCAAACCTCATGTGGCCCTTACCTTTACTAAAAGATATAAAAAACCATGACATTTAGTTAATCCTGCGCGGCAGTTTATAATCCCACGTGTCTCCGATGATATATCTTAATCTGCTAATTTGGGTTGTGGGTGGGTCGAAGGGAGGCAATGAAAACGGACATAAAACCAGTAAGGGACCTAAAGGCTTTCCCGAAACTTATCTACTCTTGCCAGCGTTTCACCAATTATTCTTATTGAAAAATCCATTCGATCCTTTTCCCAACAAGAAACACATACGTTTTTGAAGATAAAGGGACGTAGCCATGTCTATTTTATAATTTGTCTTAAAGAGTGAAATGCAGTCCTACTCCACTACATTTTGTAGTCTTATATCTCTTATGGTTACACAGAAACCCTATTTTTAAGTTTTTTGTTATTGTTGTTTCTTAACTAATTGACTTGAAACTTCATACTTATGTATTTTGATATCAAAATGGGCGTTTCATCGCCCACATATGACCAAAACCATTAAATTCCAAAAACCTGGCACCCACCCAATGAGGTATAACAACGAAAATTAGTCTGTAGGCTATATGGACAAAAAGAAATAAGATTCCAAAAATTAAATGTGCGTACCACAAAAGGTGTCGTGAAGAGTTTACACGACCGAAGAAAGCGTCCTTACTGGTTATTATTTTATTTGTAATTAATTATAAACTTGTTGTTTAACTTTTAAGGTCTACAACATAACTTGATGTTGGCAGTTTGTTTCTAATATATAAAGCACAATTAAAATTATTGTGTTGTCTATGCGGCTGTTCGTTCGATACTGATAAAGTTATAATACTGTTCACTACGTGATGAGTGTGAGAAATAAATTCTAATAAAATCTCTTGTTTATCCGTTTGCGATTTGAAGCATTTAAACAAAGTTCCTTGAAAAAACCCATATTCAGAGATTAAACAAACAAAGAACCCAAGCCTTCAAAACAACAACATTTAAACTTACACATGATAGTGTCTAACTCTGATTCCAGAGTTCCAAAATAATATTTGACTGTTGCTCGTCACAACCAATTGCACATAAGACAAATTTCGTACCAATCGACACCTACACGACTCCTGCTCAACCTTTAGCACCCAATAAACCTCAAATTGTACCGCCTACAACACAGAAAGAGATGCCTTTGTGTATCAGATTGAGCAACAGCGGTGCAGAATATTTTTTTACTGGACTGCCAGCTAGCTTGAAAATGGTGTGTTTTGGCCAAGTTCCAAGTCTAATACAAACCAACACCAATGCCGACATCAGCGACAGAATCTCTTTTCTGGGCGAAGATTTTTAGCCAGCAGCGTAATGTTGGACAAATGGTTTGGCTTCCGACGCCATTGTCGGCATGACTGCCACCGATGCTGACGCTTCTGCTGGCGGGTGCACAAACGAAGAAAATTGCAACCTCGAATTTTAGACTTAACTATGACTGCAACAGCAAGGACACTAGCGAGAGATTTCAACGACACTACACCTAAAATCGATTTTAAACCTCTCGAAGGCTCTCGAAAAAAATGTTTCTAACAAAAACAGTATTTTTAACCGTTCGTTCCTATGGGAGCTATATGCTATAGTACCCCGATCTTGACCATTTTTACTATGTCAACATTCACATAGATCATTCCGATGGGAGCTATATGCCATAGTAATCTGATCGAAATAATTCTAAGATATACAATCACTGGACATATCTGCGTTAAAATTTTTTCGATATCTTCAAAACTCGAGGAGTTTGCACTGAAACAGACAGACGGACATGGCTATATAAACTCGACTCATCGAGATGATCAATGATAGTTGGACATGTCCAACAAAGCTAATATACTTTTTTTGCAAGAGTATAAAAAAATGTTTGAGCCAAAGCCCCATTTTCATCCGATCAAGCTGGTTTTGCCTGCAAGGAGAAAAAAATTTTCTGTATTTAAGTTTTTTTTACCATAAAACTATAAAACTCTGTGTGGAGTTCGGATTGAGACAGACAAACAGACGGATAGACCGACATGGCTATATCAACTCGTCTGATCAAGAATATAAATACTTTATATAGTCGGATATGTCTTCTTCTCTGCGTTGCATAACAAACTTTAATATACTGTTTTTGCAAGAGTATAACAAAAACAACAATTTTTAGGTTAAAAAATCGAATAAACGAATTTAGGGACTGTAACACAATGCTAGAAATATTTCAATTAGCAAAATAGTAATACCCAACTGACGAATTCTAAACTAGTACTCAACTTAAATTTTTACTATATAGGAACGTGGTTTCGCCCATTTTTCTATTCTTTTTCCTTGGTATTCGAGTCAGCTACTAAACTCCAAACTTGATGTTCCTATCTCAAATGAATATGATGGAATATGCAAAAAATAAAACAAGCTTGATCTACGCAATAAATAGCAGAATGGACTTGAAAAGAAATTTCGGTTCTACCTATTATAGTTTTCAAGATCGACGCGTTGTGACAGACAAAAATGTTTTGAAAACATTTTGGGACCCCACTTGTTTGTGTGGAAGACATGGCTCAATGCTATGTTGACTTGTGGGATACAAATTCAAATTTAGTAAGATAAATAAAAATATGTTGTTATAAAAACATGCCTTTAAATAAAATCATTTGCTCTTCAATGCTTTGATACTCCTCTGGCACCAAATGAGTCCATACTTTTCTAATTTTCGACAGTAACAGCCGGATTTTAATTAGCGGCACCTATCTTAGGCTTACAGTTGTCATAAAAATAAAAATGTTGTTTAATTTTCTCTAATGTAGAAAGTCTAAATTGTGATGACCTGACATTCACAGTATTGGTATTTTGGTAATAAAATGCTTGATTTAAATGAAAAGCTTATAAATAAGTTTCGACGAAGTACATTGAAAAGGATTATATTGGTTCCTTTGTTTCTGAATCTTTAGCAGTTCCTTGAAGGTTGCACTTTTATATTTGTTGTGTTTCACATATAAAGGTGGGATTTCTCATGGCATTTGGTTTGAGACCAAAATATAATCCATTTACACTTTTGGATTAAAAATATATCTTTCCTGCGTTTGAGCACCTTCTAACTGAGCACTGAGTTCACATTGAAGCAGACAGACGGACGAACGGCCAGAGGGACAGATGGACATGGTTATATAAACTCGTATCGTCGTGCTGATCAAGAATATATATTTTGTATAGTCGGAGGTGTTTCCTTCTCTGCGTTGCAAACTTCATGACAAAGTAAATATACTCTTGTAAGAGTTTAACAAGTAACGATGGTATAGTCGAGTATTATCGATGCGGTGCTTATTTATTGGTAAAAATTTCAAGAAAATGGACCAAAATATAATATAAAAAGGAAGAATTTATAAAAAAATTTAGTTGGTCTTTGATTGGCAACCAAAATGGAGAGGGGGTTTTTTTTGGTATGCGGTTCGTATAGGATGTATACGAATTGTAACAAAGAAACCGCTGACCAAAAATATATATGTGTAGTTTCCTTCTCCCTCCCCTCTTTCTTTGCGTTAAATTCTTTTCCTCTAAAACAATCATAATATACCCTAGTACCCTAGGGTGAAGAGAGAATTGAAATGAATTGTGCACCACTATCGTAGCAAAGCGTAGTTTGTCTTCCTTTGACTCATGGTTATGACAACGAACAAAAATGACGTGATGGCCGTTTCACGAAATCACCAGTAACATTTGCAACGTTTGAAAAGTTGTGGCTGCGTATTAAGAAGCTGCGAGTACGAGAGCAGCAGTGTTACTTTGGGCAATATTTCGAAGTTGGATTAAAACCGTAAAGATACAGATGTCGGAGGAAAACTCATTTTTCAATATTGTCATTTGCTTACTTATTCATATCTAACGGAAATGTGTGATATTTTTTGTTAAAAACGATACTTATCAAAGTAGATTAACAAATAAAATATGAGCTAAGACTCTAAAAGTACAACAATATTTTGCAAATAACTCAAAACTTTATTCAAGCGGTGGATGCGATTACGCCTTTTTTACTTCCTTTACATTAATTACTTATTTCAAACCCATATTAAGTTGTAAGTGCCTACAATACACACTATACCAAACAGCAAACTGCCTACTTGCACAACTATGGAGATAAAGTTTGCTTTTGTAATGCAAATCACTCAACCACGTCTGGCGATTACACACAAGGGATGTGGATTGATTTGCCAGTTAAGTCTAAGATTCGGAGTCAGAAAGGTGAGCATAAGTTTAGACAACCCTCCAGCAGTTGTGGCTAGCATTCGCAAACAAAGGAGTCGAAGAACAGATAAACCCATTATAAACGCACGATTGCATACGCAAAAGCGCAATTCGCAATGACGTTAAGAACGGGAAGAAGGCGATCAGCCAAACAGACAGTCAAACAAAGGCACGACCTTCTATTATCTGTATTCAGAACTTTTTATACGTTGCCTACAATTAATTTAACTGAAATTATTCGTAAATTCCAAATTTTTTGCCCTACAAGGGTATATTAGTTTTGTGCACGTCGAAAAGGTAACACCTCAAAGGAGCGTCGCAGACCCTATAAAGTATATATATTCTTGATCAGCTCGA
This sequence comes from Phortica magna, assembly GCA_037044515.1. Lineage (NCBI taxonomy): Eukaryota > Metazoa > Arthropoda > Insecta > Diptera > Drosophilidae > Phortica > Phortica magna. The sequence goes on from JBAMBP010002625.1 coordinate 26,061, forward strand.
CGAGACCGTCCGTTCGTCTCTCTGTATTTGTGAACGCGTCGAACTCGGAAACTATAATATGTAGAACTAAAATTCACAGGTCGATCCTGCTATTCAATACATATTCATATTTTCTCGGTTGTCTTTTTAGATAGAAACATCAAAATTGGAGTGTATATAGCTGACTTGAAGCCCAAGAAGATGAAATATAAAAATGGGCGTGACCACGCCCACATATAGTCACAATTCCAAACGCTTATATCTTTTTAATCAAGTAATTTACAGCAATAAAACTTGCTATTGCGATAGAGCGCAATTAGACCTGATCACAAAATCGGCGAGACCACGCCCACGTGTAGTCAAAATAAAAAAAGTTATATCCCTGTAACCAATCGGTCTAAAAAAGTAGAAATTGGTATGTATAATATTGAATAGAAACGTCCTCTGGCAGTCGTTAAGAATTAAAGGTACAGGGTATGTCGTAGTTGAGCACACTCTGTCTGTTTCAATTCTTGCAGGCAGATTTTTCTCTTTTTTTCTTGTTATAAATTCTCTATTTTTAAGAGGTGTTGTGTGGCTAAGTGGGAAAAAGTTCTAATCTGTGTACGTTGTAAAATAGCTTAATATGTCACTCGAAAAGCTCTATTCCATTTGAAGAAAATTTGAGCTGGCCAAATTTTGCCGCCCTTTTCCTTAATTAAAAACGATCACAGCTCTGTTAATAATATAACCGCATGCAGGTAGCTTATGAGCTGCTAGCGACAGACACGCACAACAAGCCTAGCTCTGGCAGTTCACAAGACAAACAATCGTTATTTTTTGTAAATATCGCTGCCATTTCTGGCAAGCACAAATAACCCCAGGCGGCATGCAATCGTGTCTAGAATACGATTGCCAACAGGACAGCAAGGTAGAATGAAAAAAAAACACGACTGGCGCACGTCCAAATACAAGCAACAATTTTCTCTGCCGCTAAAGCAGCCGAATCTTTCGAACCAATTGCCACATGTAAGAGTGGGCCGTTTTGCAATGAACAAAGCAACAAATTGTTTTTTACACATGTGCGCGCAACATACCAAATTGTAAACATGCTTAAATATGCTTGTCGACAGCAAAATAGAAAGAAAGCACAGCAAAGCACCGAAAAAGAAAAACAAGTTTGCCAGGACTTTGGCACGCCACAAAGAAAAGCCAATAACGCCAAAATGTAATGTTAGGAATCCCAAAACAGCTGCAATTTACAAAAAATAGAAAATTACTTTTGATGACATTTTGAAATGCGTAAGCAGCAGCCAAAGATACACTCGCATATTATGCAACAAAATTATTCTACTTGTTATGTTTGCCAAGAGAATGGAAAAAAATAAACCAGTAAGAATTCCTCCACACTCCAAACCTAAAAATCTTGTACTTGTGACATTGCTTATTTAACTATTGTTCAAAAGCGTTGGCAAGACAGCACTTACACAAATTACAAAATAGTCCAGTTATTATAAATTCGGTATAAAGCTGAATTGGCTGAATCGACATCTCTTTCGATAGTCATCAAAATATATATACTTTTTAGGGTCTGCCACGCCTTCTTTTAAGTGTTACATACATTTTCGACGCGCACAATATTAATATACATTTTTACCATAAGGTGCCTAAGGTTTAACATACAAATAATACAAAACTAATTTCATGAAGATCGGTTAATAATTGCACGAGTTATCGATGCGACCAGTTTAAAAAAGTGGTGTTCATGGATGAACATGGAAAATTACCAAGCGCAGTCTTATCAGATTAATACATTTTTAGTTAGAAAATAGAGAACGCATAAGCGCATTAACGACCGATAGCTGCAGTGGCTTGACAAGATCAACGGATCGAAGGTCGCAGAAAGTGCTTCTCGCGACCTATGCAGCAGGCAGCAAACAGATAAGATCAACAGGTCCATGTAACGGTCGCTTATGCAACCAATGCAGCAGGTCGTTAAATGTCTAATTGAACTTCCGACTTACAAACGCAGTGTTAGAATAAGATAGAACTAAGATTTAATGCACAAATAAAACTTAAGATTGAACACTCTGCGGCTCTGTAATGCAGCGCAGAATATTGATATAGATAAGGAAGCGTCCGGGAGCGGGCGTTAGTACAACTCAGTAATTCGAGCGTGCTTAACACAGTGTATATTATTGTTAATATTATGCAACGATTTATAAGTTTTGAGACCGTTTTTACCACCATGAAATCACGTTAACTTGCTCTCACTAAAATATCGTAACTATTACTCAGTCAATTTTCCAAATTTTGTTGCGAAATTTTTTGACCTCAATCAAAATAGTGTACACTGATTATAAAACTGTCAATAATATCACATTTAAAAGAATAGTTCATATCATTTTTTTGTTAAAAGAGTTTAAATTAAAACCCAAAAAAAATTGATTTTATTAAAAAATCCATAAGAAAAGCAGGCTCGGGGTCAGTTATCCAAAATGTTGTCTATTTTTAACAACAAAAATATTGCAAAAACTAGCTCAAAAACTAGCAGCAGGCAGATCGTACAGCTGTTTCGGGAGTTGCCAAACTTCTACATCAGCGATCTTAGCTTAACGATAAATCAATAGTCAAGCACTCTCTTTTGTTTTTCGTGATAAACTGTATGAGAATCATACGTTACTAACGAAAAACTTTGATAAGTCCTGCTTTGATCCATCGCCTTGCTAAATTGTTGTTGTTAAGGGCCACTGCGTTGTTGGAGTCAAGTTTTGACTCACGACCTCGAGCTTGCTTTTCTTATCTGATTAAGTTATAAAGGTCACCAAACAAACCAAACTATAATTAAAAAATAGTATTATTTATTAATATTAAAATTTTTTTAAAAAATAATAAAAAATGTCTTCCAGTAATTGGTTCGGATATGGAAGACAAAAAATAGTAAATCCGCGAACCCATACAACTTCTTATTTACCACTAGGTAGCGCTCAAATTTTATAAATCGTGACAAACCAAAACTGCGTCTGCTGTGATCGAAGTGATCAGTTATATAACTCAATAAGAATAAGGACTTTACAACACCAAACATAAGACGCTTATGTATATACTCAATTCCATTCAACTTCAAATAAATAATTTAATAATATAGCAACGCCCTTTAATTGCTGACTCCAAAGCGACGCCAACCAAAGCCCACTATAACTTACGATTGTTGAAGGCAAGAAAATTAAATTTTGATGAGGACGAACTTAGTATCCCCAACAACATGCCTGACAACGATTTACCGGACCAGCTAAATGGAATCTTTGGAAGCCAGGACGGCAATTGTTCAAGCTGACACGACCACTGCCTCACCAGGCCGTGCTGTATGTCGTTTCGTTTGTATGGCGTCAATGTCGATGACGACAAATTTGATCATGTTATTATCAATTTAACTGCTGATTTAGTTTTGTCAGTAGACGATTTGGTAGCTTACCCTCCGACCACAGGCAAGTATGAAGTTTTAAAAAATCGGTTGCTCCAAAAATATGCTGAGTCGTCAGAATCGAAACTACGGCGGCTACGGGGTGAAGAAACTGCTGGGTTGAAACAGTCAGAGATCCTGGCTCACATGCGGCGGCTTAACCCAGGTCCGAACAGCGGTAACATCATTCGCGCTCTGTTTCTTTCTGAAATGACCCAAAGTATACGACCATTTCTCACAGTTTGGGAGGATAATGATCTCAGCCAGCTTGCCAAAATAGCCGACAAGATGATTGACACCGGCATCACAAATGGCATTTTTGTGTGAGCCGAAAATAAGGCGATAATGTGCGAACGCGTGTGCTTGTTCTCAGCAGGCATTAAACTAAAGCTGCTGTCGTCGAACACGCTTTCTGACGACAGCAAAATCACAGACACCAATTCATCCCAATAATCAGCAACCATTCATGAAAGTCGTCTTCACATCACCGATCGTAAATTACATTTCCGATTTCTCCAGATATGAACGCGGCCACTGTAGCTGATCGATATTCCATTGCACATATCGTATACACAACTTCACTGAACAGCTGCACGGGAAAAAGTTTTTTCGACACTAGACCTAAAAATCCTAACGATAGAAAGCGACATTCCAAAAACAGCGGTATGCACTTCATTTGGCTTTATTGAATTTTTGTACATGCCCTTTGGTTTGAAAAATGTCTCACAAGCCGTTCAATACTCTATGGACGACATACATATTTCGTGGCATTGATTGATGTCAAACTCTGTTGAAGAACATGAGTAATACTTGCGAACTATCTTGCAAATTCTGCGCAAACATGGTATCTGCATCAATCGGAGTAAATGTCAAATGGCACAATCAGGATTTCAATTTCTCAGTTACATCGTGAACGATGTACCCACCGACGCCATTTCAAATTATGTGCGCCCCGAAACAATCAGCCAATTGTGTCGTTTTCTCGGTGAACCGTTAAAGAATGTAAATGAGAATGACCAACGCAAAACCGAATGGGCAAATAAATGCATCAACGCCGTTTATCGTTGTAAACGCGCGTAGCGGATGCAGCACTATTGTCACACCCATATCCAAATGCAAAGCTTGTCTTGATCTGCGATACTTCCGATGTTTCTATTGGATTTTTGTCAAAAAAGCTAAGCAACGCAAATAGAAACTAAAGCACATTTGATATAGAGCCGCTGTCAATATTTGAGGCTTTTAAGTATTTTAAGCATTTAATTGAGGCACACCACCATTGCGCATGTTAAGGGAACACACAACATTGTCGCAGACGTTTTATCTATGCCGACCACAGTAAAAGAAGACCATATTGAGGAAGCACAAGCAATCGATTCGGAACTAGCAGACCTGCTGAGGAACGACGTCTCTTAAATTACACATGGTGCCGTACGACAATAACGTTTCACTTTACTGCGAGGGTTCAACGGAATATGTGCGACCGTATGTATCGGATACTTTGCGAGGTCACGTTTTTTTCATTCATATACAATTTATCTCACCCGAGAGGAAGAGCGACTTTACGCCAAATACGACAAAAAATTGCTTGGTCGTCAATGAACAAAGAAAGACTTTATTAGCTGGTGCAGAAATTGTTTGTCAGCCAGCGCGCAAAGATAAGCAGACATAACCATCTGACTCCTGACAAAATTAAAGTGCCCAACGGCAGGTTTGATCACATGCATTTAAACATGGTAGTCACGTTGGCCAGAAGCCATTCCGCTTACGAACATAACTGCTGAAGCCAGTGCAAAAGTTATTGGAGTCATTGAATTTCACGATTCGGAGCACCTTAAATCATCACTACGAATCAATACACTCAGTTCGAATCTCGTTGGAAGCAAGCACATTCATACAACCAGCTATCATCCGCAAGCAAATGGTTTGATTGAAAGATGGCACCGATCGCTCCATTAGATCCATCGCGGGCTTACTGTGGACACTTAATTTTGTCCATAATGTGACACTAGAAATTTGCTTTGGTCGTCTTGGTGGGTTGTTTTCTTCTTAAAGCCCTAACGTTTTATTCTATTATATTTTTTAAACGTTTTATTTTATTACAACCGTTTTGGCTTAATTAAAGGCGCGCGTTAGGTATGTTTTTATTATTGATACCGTCTCTTGACGTGGCCGTCGTTCTAAGAACTTGGTTAATACATTTATTTATTTAGATTTTATGGTGTTTTGTTGAGGAGAATACAACCGAAAATTTTAAGTCTGCCTTCAATTTATTTGGGCTTTTGCTTACATACTTATTTCAATGAGCAAATTGTTTGCTCTCAGAAAGTTATGTTACGATGAACTTGTGCCACACTTGAGTTTTAACTCGATTGAAGCGTTAGTTTAAGCAATAGAAAGAAGCATTGAGAAAGCGTTTGATCGCGTCTCAGCATATTATGAGAGCAAGCCTGCCCGCAACACGTTAATTGATCAAGTATCAAAGCAGTGTGTCGGCTACGCGGATCACATTGCATTGATTTGTAAACAAAGCGTAGAGCTTGAGTAGCCCTCTGATATCGGAGTCGCTTGGTGGCGACTCGCTAGTAGAAAAGTATGCTAGAGCAATGTGTCAGATGCGCGGAGTCGTATTGCTCAGAAACTGTTTACCCTTTGTTGGCCAAGAAGTGTCCCATAGAAAGAACCAATTAGCTCGCGCTCTAGAAAACTGTTAAGGCAGTGTGTCAGCTACGCGGATTGCATTGTTTAGATTTGTAGACTGAGAAACTATTTACCTTTCAGATCAATTGGGCATAGAAGTGACTTGACTTTATGATTTGAGCACATAAGTGTTTGAAAGACGTTGTGGCACCAAAAGAGTATCACCCAAAGTGTGACACCGAAGTGACAGAGAAATGTTTCAATTCTGGTGCGCTTGCGGCACACGTTAACTTGTATGATATTGACATGAAATTTGTTCCAAATTTAAGGTACAAGCTATGTCGAAGTCGAGCACTCTCGACAGCAATTTCTAGCTGATTTTGTTTTTGATTTGTGACATGGCACCGCTTACTGTGTGTGCGAATATTTAGTTTTCGAGTGTACTCGAAAATACTATCGTTATTGCTCTTATTTTATTATTTTTCATTGTTATACCTAATTGGGTGCCAGATACATGACAATTATTGTGTTTGATTGTAAATGACCCGAGCCACGTGAGCCCCGCGAAAAAAACTTGATCTGCGTAATAAATAGCAGAATCGCGCTAAACAGGAATTTAAGTTTTACCTCTTATAGTATCTGAGATGGACGCGTTCATACAGACGGACGCAAAAACGGACATAAATCAACTTTGCTTTCGATACTAATGAAGAATATAATTAATAGAGTCTGCCACGCCTCCTTTTAAGTGCTACGTACATTTTCGATGCGCACAAAACTAATATACCCTTGTTCCATACGGTATACAGGGTAAAATAATCAACTCGCGTTATTTCCAATTTAATATACTTAGAAGAATCCAAGTTCTTCGGCAAAGCTGGTCTGCCGAGTGTATGCTTCTTTTGGAAACTTTCTTCATCGTGTGTCTATTGCCCGTCCAAACAGCCATTGGTCAGAACGTCACAAATTGTGAATGCAATGAAAAATTTATATTTAGGGTTGCTATATGTTCAGCTTACTAAAAACTAGAAAAATGACTTTCAGTGATTCGTTGATCAAGAGCGATATGCACAGGACTTGAATTGATTGGCTTGGCCAGGATAAACTATATATTCAAACACACAGACACACGGAAACACCAATACAAGGACACGTACAACATCGCCATGACCAATTAATTAAACACCGTTTATCGTACGTTTCACGCGAGTTTTGCTTAATTAAAACAAATCAATCACAAGGACAGCCAGAATCTCTTTAAAATTGCTTCAGTAGCCTTTCCACTCGCCAATTACTCCCACACGTGAATGTGACCCAAAGCGCATGTGAAATAAAATTCCGCCGTTGTCCCTTTTTTATTCACTTTAATCGAAATTGCATGGGGCTTTTGAGAGGACGTAAAGACAAATTTCAATACAAATAAACAAGCGTCATTCAATGAGAGGTTTAAATATGTTGCTATCATTACAATATCGCGAACAAATTGTGCTTTTGCATATCCTGCGTATGCAATGTGTCAGAGTATATTAAGTTTGCTTGAGAGCAAAAGTATGTAACTTATAGAAGGATGGGACGAGGACGAGTTGATACAGGTATGTCCATTGGTCCGTATTTATTGTTCTTGAAAATTATATGAGCTAGACACTTCAAATTTGGAAGATCAAGTTTGAATTCCGTCTGACCAACTTTTTGTGAAATTTGAACCAATATTTAAGTATGCTGTGCCCAGAGTATACTCGACTATACCTTCCTTACTACTTTTGTATGCACCTCACGAAAGAATGACTCACTGACTCTTACAAATCAGCGGCAATTATTTATTTCGTATACGCTTTGTTTAGCACTGACAATTCGAACGATGAAGCATAAGACTCGCGTATACGACTCCTGTTCTCATTGTTCATGCCTCTCCGCTTATTCCATTGTGTCAACTTGGACTGTTTTGTCGCCTTCATTGAAGTGTCGACTGATGTTAATTAATTTTAATAGCCTGTACACACTGTGTATCAGGGCATATTGTGTTTGTTTGGCCGAAATGTATGTAACATATGTAATATATATTCTTGATCAGGACGACAAGAGAAATTGAGTAAGCGATATCCGTCCGTCCGTCAGTCCACAACAATGGTTCTCGGAAACTATAAGTAAAGACTTAAGATTTGACGGATAGACTCGTGATGCTCAGCAGCAAATCAAGTTTAAACGGTTTTGTGCCACGCCTACTCCTTCTAGCCCAAGCAGCACCATCCACCTTTTGAAAAGAAGCACTACTGCTATATTGTAAATTACTATATCTTCAAAACTACAAAATGAAATTTTGTTAGTAGACTCAGTAAATTCATATTCTTAAAACTGCATACCAGAAAATATCCCTTTGTATTTTCGACTATCTCTCAAAGATCATCAAACTTAAATTTTTGGTAAGTTCCACTTTTATACTCCTGTAAAATGAGTATATTAACTTTGTCATGAAGATTGCAACGTAAAGAAGGAGACATCTCCGACTATGTAAAGTATATATATTCTTGATCAGGTCGACGAGACGAGTTCAAATAGCCATGTCCATCTGTCCGTCTGACTGTCTGTTTCAATGCGATTCCACCCAGAGTTTTAAAGTTAGCAAAAAAATTTTAACGAAGAAAATACGTAAAAATCAGTTTGATCGGATGACTACAGCGTGTTTTTGGAGTTATCGACTCAATATTTTGCACAAAAACTTTTTTGACATCAACAGAGATACAGTGCAAAAATGGTCAGGATCAGGCTACTAAAGCATATAGCTCCTATAGGAGCGATCGGTTAAAAATACAGTTTTTGTTAGAAAAACTTTTTTGTTCTTGCATATAAGCAAAGCAAACTTTGCTATTACGTGTCTTTATTAATGCCTGACTAAAATTCAAAATTTTATAAAAATCTGACATAAGGGCGTGGTACCGCCCATACAACTAAAAACCTAAAAATTAGACTTCTCTGTAAGCAGACGAGAAACAAAATTGAAAAATGTAGTAAAGTTTGACTACATTACCTTCTTTAAGACAAATTAGAAAATGGGCGTGGCTACGTATATGATTCTTATTACAAAAATTAAAAAGGATTTTCTAATAAGAATAATTGTGAACACTTTTGCAAGAGTTGATAAGTTTTGGCATAGCCGAAAATAGGCTCCTTACTGGTTTTTAATAAAAATTTTTATATCTCCACAACTATGAAATATACGAACCTGAAACTTTGTATGCAAACTCAATAAGTGTGTGTCTTTAAAACTGCATACCACAATTGCCCCTCAAATAGTGTTAACTGGTCAAAGCCTATATCTCGGTTGTCTTCTTACATAGAAACCTCAAATTTGGTGTATATAGCTGACTTGAAGCCTAAGAAGATAAAATAGAAAAATGGGTGTGGCCATGCCCACCTATAGTACAAATTCCAAATGCTTTTTTAATCAAATAATTAACAGGAATGAAATTTGGTGTTTATGTTATTGGGACAGAATGTAATAAGTCTCGATCATAAAATGGATGTGACCACGCCAGTATCGGTCGAGGCCAGTAGAAATTGGTATATAAGATATTGAATGAAAATGAAATTTGTTTGAATTAAATAGTGGGCGTGACAATGTCCTGTGGCTGTCGTTACAAATTGAAGATACACCTGCTACCTTTCTTTTATACTCTTGCAAAAAAGTGTATATTAACTTTGTCATGAGGCTTGTGACCGATTTTTTTGATATTTGCAACACCATTTAAATGGGCGATGCCAAATATACAATTTTTTTTAATTGGGACGTCACACCTCCTACCGTGCGTGCAGGGTATTTTATGGTTAAGTGTACTCAACCATTCCACCCTTACTAGTTTTATTAATGCTTGATTATTTAATAAAGTTTTATAAGAATCAGACATAAGCGCATGGCACCACCCATGTAGCTAAGAACTTACAGATAAGGTTTTTGTGTAAACAGGAGTGGTACAAGACTACAAAAGAATTTTCTATTAAGAATAATTGGGAAAACGTTTGAAAGAGTATATGAGTTTCGGCATAGCCGAAAAAAACTCCCTTTGCCATGTCCGTCTGTCCGTCTGTCTGTATGTATGTCCCTCAGTTTTGAAGCTAAATTTTGCACAGACCGTTGTATTTTGTTACGTTGACACATTGGTCGGAAACAGCAAGATCGGACCATTGGAACTTGTAGCCACTTATTGACTTGAAACTTCATTTTTATGTTCATAAAGTGGCTTTAAAACTATTGTGATATCAAAATAGGCGTGGCATGGCCCACATATGACCAAAACCAATAATTTCCATATATCTGGCACCCAATGAGGTATAACAACGAAAATTGGTTTGTAGGCTATGTGGACAAAAAGCAATAAGACTCCAGAAATTAAATAGGCGTACCACAAAAGGTAACGTAAAGAGTATACATCTTCGGCAAGGCCGAACCTTACTGGTTATGTTAATACCTAATGATTTCGACTGACTCTTGATGCCAGCGGCCATTTGTCAATGCGCTCCGACATGTCCACCAGTAACTTCTCACATTGCCTTCTTTTTCCTAATCAGCATTTTACGAATTTCGAACATGAGTTTTAAGGAAACATTTACATACTTATGATAAAGAAAAGCGCATGCATAAGCCAAATGTACACACACATGCCTCTGCCTAAAAGAAGGCATGAAACGATTTTAATATGCATACTTATGTTACTCCAAAATGTCTTTATTAGATTATTAATCCACCATATTTTGCATGGTTTCGAGCGGTGGTACACACACTGAAATCTTGTATGCGCTCATGTTGATTGGCATCGCATGGGAGTCGATTTTCATATTGCGTTCGCATTTAAATCAATATTTGCTTGAGTTTGATATTAAAATGATGCCAATGAGCTATGATAAACAAGTCAAAAAGCAACGCTTGTTTATTAAAAAAAGAGATCAGAGATCTGCTTGAATATGAGTCTATCCTCCAAATCTGAAGTCTCTATCTCTTATAGTTTCCGAGAACCATTAGCAAGGACGGACGGACATCGCTTAATCAATTTTTCTTGTCGTACTGATAAAGATTATATATACTTTATTGGATCCAAACAAACACAATATACCCTGGTACAGTTTTCAAACTGGTCGCATTGATAACTCGTGCCTTTATTAACCGATCTTCATGGAATTAGTTTTGAGTTATTTGTATTGTTAGTGGCTATTAGCGTACAACAACAATTATTGCTGCGTTTAAATTTGTTCGATATGCTTAAAACTCTCTGAGGAATTTGGCCTGAAACAGATATACTGACTGTCATGGGCAGATCAACTCGTGTCGTCATGCTGATCAAAAATATATGTACTTTGTATGGTCGGAGATGTTACCTCCTCTACGTTGCAAGCTTCAAGAAAAAGTTAATATACTCTTTTTGAAAGAGTATAAGATAATAATTGAAATCATTTTTATAGCATGACCAAACTAAATACTTGAATTTAAATGAAGAAATATAAACTTAAATTCGACTGTCACTTACACCCTCAGTCAGTATTTTTTTTTGTCTCGCGCAATAAAATAGTCAATAGATCGGAGTAGTGCGCAACCTGATTACAAAATCTTTCAATATGTTCTTGCGTCTGTTTTTTTTCCAACCTTTATGCTTTACAACTGTCGTATCTACGGTTCGGATGTCTTCAAACAAAAGATAGCAATAGCAGGAGGCTCAACTTCAAGTCAAGTAAACATTAGTATTATACGTTATTTATTTTGTAAACTGTATGTTTTGGTTCTGCTCTTTAAAATAAGTACTTTGATCCTTTTTTTAAAGTGTCTAGACTCACTTTTTATGTCGACCACAAACAATAACAATCTTTATAATATTATATACGAACTTGGATGTTTTATTCATTGTGTTTTTTTTTTTTTTGCGTGTGGAAATAGATCTATCGTAGCCAAATTCCACATTTACCAAGCTTTAAGCTTAAGCAGAGGTTGAGGTTGATTTGCTTAATTGCAGTATTCTTATGGGATTTGTGCTCTGCTGTTTTAATTCAATAAACTAAAGTTTTATTTTTATAAATATATCCAGGCTATCATTACTCAGAAAATATCGAAGCAGTTTTTAAAGCAATCAACTTAATTCCTTAACCATTTACTACAAATCTACTAACAAAATCTGAAACTCTCAAAAACTAGTACTTTTGTTTTAGTTTGTAAGCCACTAACAATAGTAAGCATGTCACTGTTCGAAAGTGGATAGTTGTCGACCTGAGTAACATTCGTATATGTGTTCTTCGCTCAACTCTCGCCAACTAATTCCCACATCATCAACAATTGACAACACATGAGGCACATTTTTCAATAAACAACAAAACAGACAGACAAGTTGAACATATCGAACGACAGACACTCAACCCAAAAAGAAAAACAAGTTTTGGCACAAGGCCAGTTTTTAGAGCGCCGTGCAAGATTGAATATCGAAAAATACAATATTTGTATTGAGCTCGGGGTAGTGCAGCAATCAGTGTAACCTGAAAATCGAGTAGCGCAAACAATAGGAAAATGCTCAGTAAGATGTTGTGCAAGAATATTTGTATATATTAGTCGAGCAAAACAAAGCAGGCAACGGACAGAAGCCCCCAAACGAATGTACCCAAAATAAAAACATAAGTCAAGAAACTCCTTAGTATTTTTATACTCTTGCAAAAAGAGTATATTAACTTTGTCATGAAGTTTGCAACGCAGAGAAGGAGACATCTCCGACTATATAAAGTATATATATTCTTGATCAGCATGACGAGACGAGTTCAAATAACGATGTCCGTCTGTCCGTCTGTCTGTTTCAATGCGATTTCCGGCCAGAGTTTTATAGTTAGCAAAAAAATTTAAACGCAGAAAATTTTCTTCTCCTTGCAGGTATTTGGTATGTAAAATTCAGTTTGATCGGATGATTATAGCATATAGCTCCCATAGGAACGATCATTCAAAAATGAGGTTTTTGCTTAAAAAACCGCGTGTTTTTGGAGTTATCGACTCAAACTTTTTTGCCATCAACAAAGATACCGTGCAAAAATGGTCAAGATCGGGCTACTATAGCATATAGCTGCCATAGGAAGGATCGGTCAAAAATGATGTTTTTGCTTAAAAAACAGCGTGTTTTTGTATTTATCGACTTAATATTTTGCACAACAGCTTTTTTGACATCAACAAAGATGCTGTGTAAAAATGGTCAAGATCAGGCTACTATAGCATATAGCTCCTAATAGGAACGATCGGTTAAAAATACAGTTTTTGTTAGAAAAACTTTTTTGTTCTTGGATATAAGCAAACCAAACTTTGCTATTCCGTGTTTTTATTAATGCCTGACTAAAACCCAGAATTTTATAAAAGTCGAACATAAGGGCGTGGTACCGCCCATACAACTAAAAACTTAAAAATGAGACTTCTTTGTAAACAGACGAGATACAAGATTGGAAAATGTTGTGAAGTTTGACTACATTGCCTCCTTTTAGACAAATAATAAAATGGGCGTGGCTGCGTATATGATTCTTATTGGAAAATTTTAAAAGGATTTCCTAATAAGAATAATTGTGAAAACGTTTGCAAGAGTATATAAGTTTCGGCATTGCCGAAAATAGCTCCGTTACTGGTTTTTGTTTTCAATTGTTTGTTGATAGCCAAACATAAATATGATATTGATAGGCATTGCAAAAGCCTTGCCGAACGAACGAAAGTAAAACGCAAGCAAGAAAGTGCCAACCAAGGCGGGAGGGCATGGCATTTGAGAATGTGGCGTGGATGGCACCAACATAATATCTCCCAGGGAAGACTTGAGTTTATTTGGGACTTTTTTTTGGTTGTTGAATGATACAATTTTTAACAATGGAAGTTGCTGTATTTTTTTATACACTGTTGAGACAGTATATAAGTATATACATACATATATTATTGATCAGGACAAGATAAATTGATTGAGCCATGTCCGTCCGTCTGACGAACCATTATCACCAATGGTTCTTAGAAACTATAGGAGATAACGATTTGAAATTTGGAGGGTAGACTCGTGATGCTCGGTAAGTAGATCAGGCTTGTACGATTTTATGCTATGTCTACAACTTCCTGCCCAACCAGCACCACCCACTTATTAAAATAGTTGTAGTTCGAACACCAATAGCGATAGAAACATAAAAATCGGTTTGTAAACTCAGTAAGCATAGCCCAAAAATTGCATACCATATTTTAGCCCCTCCTTATCCATTCCAACCAAAAAGTGAATTTCTTTAAACTATTTTATCTCGAAAAGTATAAAAGGTACGAAATTCAGCGTATATACATCATAAAAACATACCACAAAATATCCGCCTCTCTCATGGTAGCCCCTCAAAAACCATCAAACTGAAATTGTTGATACATTTCTCATTTTTAGACCAATATTCATTCGCTGTACCTTATGGTACACCAGAAACGATAGAAACATCAAAGTCGATACGTAGATTCAGTAAGTGTATCTTTACAAAAATGACACAATTTTTCCCCCTTCCCCACATTATCATCAAATGGTGCGATTTTTGTGTATTAAAGATAGGGAATTTTGTGTGTAGACTTAGTAAATACACCTCCTTAAAACTGCATACCAGAAAACACCCTTGTATATGTTTGACAACCCTTTAAAAACCATATAACTGAAATTTTTGATAAATTACACTTTTTTATACTCTTCACGAAGTGAAAAGTATTATAGTTTTGTCACGAAGTTTGTAACTACCAGAAGGAGGCATGGCCGAGTATACAAAGTATATACATACATTCTTGATCAGGATGACAAGATTAGTTGATACAGGCATTTCCGTTTGTCTGTGCGTCCGTATGTGTGCTATCTCCTCCCCCCAGTTTTGAAGCTATCGACCTGAAATTTTGCACAGACTATTTACAAAAAAAAACACCATTTAAGGGGAAGTGGGCAAAAGTTTAGTGAGCAATTTTGTAGACCTACACTTAATGATTCTACATATCAACATTGATATTTCTATCGCTTCTGGTGTTGAAGTTATAGCCTTTTCAAAAGTATGCGGTGCTGGTTGGACGGGAAGGAGTGAGCGTGGCTCAACACCGTTCACGTGTTACATACAACTTCGATATGCACAAAACTAATATACCCGTGTACTTGTACTTGTACATATTATTAGATTACTTCTCTCAACATACACCATTGATAAAAATTAATGGTTTTTTATTATTATGTTATCCGACTTACCATTAAAACACGTAGTCTATCAGGAAGTACATACACAGTCAAAAGCGGAAATAAATTAACAGTGTGGTTTGTTTAGTGACCTTTGTAACTTAATAAGACGACAAAAACAGGTTCGAGGTCAGTTTGGCAAGGCGATGGATCAAAGCAGCACTTCTCGAAGTTTTTCGTTGATAACATATGATTTTCATACAATTTATCACGAAACACAAAAAGAGAGTGATTGACTATTGACTTATCGTTAAACAAAGATCGCTAATGAAAGAGTTTGGCAACTTCCGAGACAGCTATACGATCTGCCTGCTGCTAGTTTTGTAGCTAGTTCTCGCAATATTATTGTTTTTAAAAATCGCCAACATTTTGGTTACTAAAACTTGTAACCAAAACTGACCTCAAGCCTGCTTTTCTCATCTGGGAAATAAATTAAGCGAAACATGTCTTGTTGCACCGTAAAAAGTTTTTTTTTATCGACAATAAGAGTCATGACTATTTAGTCCTGATAATAGAACATCCGGATAATCGAGTTTCCACTGTGTTACAACTATGTCCCGAAGTTTGTAACACTCAGAAGGAGATATCTCCGACTATACAAAGTACATATCCATTGATATAGCCATGTCCGTCTGTGTTTGGGTAGTCGATCTCCTTTGTTATACAGTCTTCAAACAATCTAGCTAAAATTTTATACAGAGTCTTAATGCCGGAACCTGCATTATCGGACTGGAACCGATAGCCCTCATACAAAAAGAAGAAGAATAAACACATTCAAAGCTGTTGAATGAAAAGCTTTTCTGTTTCTTAATCAATTAACTTTAAACTGTCTAGTTATGTTCAAGGGAGCAGTAAAAACTATTTGATCAATAAAGAGTATAATATAGAAAGGTTATTAACAGTAATTTCACTGTCAAGGACAGCTGTAATCACAAACATGTTAAAAAGATTTTGTTTTTTGCAATTAAATTTTTTTACTGTTTTATTTTTGTTTTATACCTCTTTTTAGCCTTTGTTTCATTCATTCAACCGAGAAGGGTGCGCCGGCTAGCTCTTAGGCTAGATTTAGTAGTTATCAATACAAACTAAATAACAATACAAAACTTAAAAAAGCTTAAAAAAGATGGTGAAGAAGTTTTATGCATCACTCAGAAAGACTGCGCCGTTAGGTATGCAACTATTATTTTGCATTTCTTCATTTATTCAGACATGCTATCACAATTCTCGTGGCGACGTGCTGAACAACAGCCGCCGAAGGCACACTTAACTAAAATATCGCGACGACTACAACAACGAAATGAAGAGCATAACGAAATGGAAATGCCTGAAAACCCCATTTTCCCAGTCAACATACTGATTGGTAACCAGCAATTAAGCCATTGTCGAATGAAAACGAAAAACCAAGTTCATTAGTTGTTTTATGTATGGAACAGCCGGCCAAGGCTACCATCAATAAAAATGGACAGAGCATAAGTAAAGTAAACAAATGTAGATTGCCATATAAATGGACAAAATGGTAAAGTTCAACAATGGCAGCATTATTCGCCAAGAAGAGCTTTTGGTAGCCAAAACGGTCGCAATCAAAATTGAAATGAAATCTTTATAGTATGGTAGCAACATGAAAATCATCTTTTTGGAGTATGAGGGAAACTTCGGTGAAAAAAAGTATGTACGGTGTAGTTGAGTATACTCGACAATATTATACCCTGTACATTGTAGGCGATGGAATGCCCGAAATCTATTACCAAATTTATAGTAGATTTGACATTGTACATTTATGTATTAGTTAAAATTTAAAAAAATCGGTAAAAAAATGTGGAATTTCCGAAAAAAGTGGGTTTGTTGGTCTTTGAGTAGCAACTACTGAGCCTGCATACAAACTTTCTTATAGCTTTGTAGATATAGCAATTTCGGAAAACCACTTTTTGTGGGTAATTGATGATAAGGGACAAAATTTGTGATTCTGTCGATCCTGGTGTCCGAGTTATAGCTTTTCAAAAAAGTGGGTGGGTCGCTCTTTAAATTTCAAGTTTAATGAGAAATCCGGAAAAATTCTAGTAGTTTTCGAGAAGGCAAAAATAGTGAATGGTCTCGGCTCACAGCATCCTTTCGTTCCTTTCACCGTGTGTTTCCTTAAACTGTATCTTGATTAATTGCAGGCTGCGGTTTAATTCTTCTGATTTTGCAAGAACTGGCTGATTGGCTCTACTTGGTCTGATTTGCACACTCATTCTTTGTTGAGTGAGTTTATGCAACACTTTTTGGCAAACGTAAGCCAAAATATTTGTCTGACGCTTAATTTTGCCTCGCTGACAGCATTCCCCTATATTTATCCTTGCTGGTTTGTTTCACTTATTGTGTCCAAGTGCCTGTGACTTCGTTGCAAGTTTTATGCATTTCATTTCTGCTTTCACAGAGGTTAGTATCCGACCACAGAGGTTAGTATCCGACACGTTTTATGCCTGCCACATGATCTCATATCTGCGTGTACATATATGTGAGTATGAAGTTGAAACCACTCCAAAAATTAATAATATTTAAATTAATTGTTTAACCCAAAGCAATTCAAGTTATTCACAACACTTTTTTATATATAAAGGATGTATGTAAAATATTTGAGTATTCAGATCTTTGGAAAGTTCAAAGCTATAAACCAAATGATCGAGATAAACTAACTTTCATTTGATGTTGTAAGGCACATAAACGACGGAAAGCGAATGTGTGTGCAGAAAATTCTTGAATACTTTAATGCACTATTTCACATGGAGGCTACGTGTGGTGGTCACTCTTTGTTGCTATGTTCTCCAGAGTCGGCCTCACCGACACCACAGACAACTTGCCAGAGTCTGCCGACTGGCGTATGTGTTGCACTCAAGAGCCAATTCGATTCACATTTCAACTCAACTAAATTCTCAATGCAATGCAACTCAACTCAGTAAGCTCTTTTTAAAGCCGGTAAGCAAGTGGAAAAGAATACCAGTAAGAATGCTATTTCCGTGTCATGCCCATTTTTTCCATCGAATCTTATTTCTCTTTATCTACATAGCCTACATACTATTTTTTTATTGTTAAGCCTCATTGGGTCCCAGAGATATGAAAATTATAGATTTTGTTTATAAGTGGGCTGTGCCATGCCCATTTTGCCATTGAAATAGTTTTTGCGCCTCCCTATGAACATAAGTATGAAGTTTCAAGTCGATTGGTTGAGAAATAAAATTTTACATTAAAAAAGATACCGTGCGAAAACGGTCAAGATCAGGCTACTATAGCATATAGCTGCCTTAGGAAGGATCGGTCAAAAATTAGGTTTTTGTTTGAAATATTTGAAAAATTTTGCACATGGTTTTCTATGACATAAACAAAGATATGGTGCGAAAATGGTCAAGATCGGAATACTGTAGCATAGACAGTATCCCAGCTCCCATAGGAACGATTGGCCAAAACGAAGGTTTTCGTTAGAAAAACTTTTTTGTTCTTGAATATAAACAGACCAAATTTTGCAATTTCTTGTTTTTATTAATGCCTGACTATAATCCAAAGTTTTATACAAATCGGACACAGGGGCGTGGTACCGCCCATACATACAAAAACTTAAAAATTAGACTTCTCTATAAGTAGACAAGATACAAGATTGCAAAATGTAGTGAAGTTTTTTCTACATTGCCTTCTTTAAGACAAATTAGAAAGTGGGGGTTGGCTACGTATATGATTCTTATTGGAAAATTAAAAAAAAAGGTTTTTCTAATTAGAATAATTGTGAAAACGTTTGCAAGAGTATATAAGTTTCGGCATAGCCGAAAATAGCTCCCTTACTGGTCTTTTTTTTTTCTTATATGGGTTACGCGTTCTGGTGGTCCGTTCATGCTGGTTTCGACCAATGATTTAATATAATCATATAATGATGGTAATATAATTCAAGGGTCTAAAATAAATTTCAGGTCGATAGATTCAAAACTGTATGTCAACTTGTCTTGTCAAGCTGATCAAGTATATATCTTCTTTGTATAGTCGGAGATGTCACGTTCTGGTTGTTATAAACTTCGTGACAAGGTTATTATACTATTCACTTCGTGATGATTGTAGAAACAACAATTTTGGAATTAATTTTGATATAAAAGCATTGCAATGATTTTTGTTAGACATCTCAAATTTAATTAAAAATTGTTAAATTCATTGCCCATTTAAACGTCTAAATTTCTTAATTGATTACATAAGCAAATACACACTCAATGAAGTTTCTTTTGTTAACAGAACAAAAGCTTTAACAGTTGACGGTTGTTTCTTTCTTCAGTCACACCTTTTTAGATTTAAAAGTCTTTGTTTGCCAGAGCTTTGTCACCAATTTTATAAGCCGTCTTACACACGCACAACTTCACAAAAACATACACCCATTCGTACATCCCTTCCACCAGGAGTGCTGCTTGCAAGACAAGTTACAAATTGTAGCACGGCTGCTCAAGTAAGGTGTGGAAGTGTAATAGATTTCTACACAAAAGTCAAGCTAGAACGACCACCGTGAAATGTATTTTTATACCCTGTACATACTGTACCAGGGTATATTGTGTTTGTTTGGCCGAAATGTATGTAACGCAGAGAAGGAGGGGAGGGGGACCCTATAAAGTATATATATTCTTGATCAGGACGACAAGACAAATTGATTAAGCCATGTCCGTCCGTCTGTCCGTCTGTCCGTCCGTCCGTCCGTCCTCACCAATGGTTCTCGGAAACTATAAAAGATAGAGACTAGAAATTTGGAGGATAGACTCGTGATGCTCGGCAGCAGATCAAGTTTGAACGGTTTTGAGCCACGCCCACTCCTTCCCGCCCAACCAGCTACGCCCACTTTTTGGAAAGGCTATAACTTGAACACCAGAAACGCTAGAACTATGAAAGTTGGTATGGCGACTAAGTATGTAAAGATCTATAAAACTGCATACCCCAATTTTTCCCCCCTACCCTTAATAACCCCTAAAATAGTGTTTGCATGTCAAAGCCTACATCTCCGAAATTGTTGAAGGTACGGACCTGAAATTTTGTTCGTAGACAAAGTATATATAACTTCTTAAGACTGCATACCAGAAAATACCATTTTGTATTTGGACTACCCATTAGAGGTCGGCAAACTTAAATTTAGGGTAAATTCCAGTTTATTTTTATTAAAATATGTATATCTCCACAACTATGAAATATACATGTCTGAAATTTTGTATGCAGATTCAGTTAATATACGTCCTTTAAACTGCATACCGAAAAACACCCCTTTATTTCATGGCTTCCCCCTCAGAGATCAATAAACTCGAATTTTTCGAAAATTCCTCACTTTTGACTGATTTTTTATATTTGGAACACCATTTAAATGGGTGAGGGTATGTGCAGGGTATTATATGGTTGAGTATACTCAACTATACCGCCCTTACTAGTTTTTTCAAAATAAAATATAAAAATCTGTATAGTAATATATATTGAGTATACAAAACAATGCAGTGAGGAGACGATAAGTTTACAAAAACTTTTCGGGCAATTGGGATGCCTGTCAATTGGTGTGAAAACCTCGAAGGTACCAACGAACCAAGATGTTAAGTGCAACCGGTGTGATTTCTGGTGAGAGGATCTCATACAATTTATTGTAATTTGCACAGAGGACACGAAAAGGATCGTGACAGCAAAGTAAGTTGTGCATCTTTGTAAGGCTAATGGAACAAAATTCCTATTTGTGCGTCTTGGTCACAAGAAGGGATAATCAATTAGACCAACAACAAGTTTGTGCTGAAAAATGGTTCCTAAAACGATTCTTCGATGTGCCAGTGATGGAACGTCAATAAGTGAAGCCTATCATGGTATCAAAGAAACCTTATGCTAGGGTTCCAGTTGTGGCCTCGAAGGGCAAATAAGAGGAATTGCTTCTGAATTGACTCAATACGTTCTTAATGTTTTTTATACTGAGGGACCCAAACACAACAGCAAGATTTGAGAAGTGACGTAAAAAGAACTTTTGTGATGTACGGGTCATTAAATTCTTTTGACCAACGTTTAACGTATTCAAATCCCATCTCCCCTTATTAACAACAGAAGAAATTTGATATTTTTAACTCAAAAGACAACCGAAAAGAGAGGAAGTTCTCACAACTAAACCAGGTGCCGAAGGAAAACCACTTGATAAGTAAACTTGATCTGCGTAATGAAAAGCAGAATCGACCTGAAAAAGAGTTCATTGCCAACCAAAAACACTTATATACTAATTGAACTATAGAAAATTTCCTACAATTTAAGTTCAGATAATTTTTTTTGTAAAACTAACAGTTGTGTCGTACGCAAATGGATCATGAAGTACACGTCATTACAAAAATTTCATAGTACACTTTTTTTTTATACACTTGCAAAAAAGAGTATATTTACTTAGTCTTGAAGTTTGCAACGCAGAGAAGGAGATATCTCCGACTATATAAAGTTTATATATTCTTGATCAGCACGACGAGACGAGGTCAAATAACGATGTCCGTCTGTCTGTCTGACTGTCTGTTTCAATGCTATTTCCACCCAGAGTTTTAAAGTTAGCAAACAAATTTAAACGCAGAAAATTTTCTTCTTTTTGCAGGTATTTGGTATGTAAAAATCAGTTTGATCGGATGACTATAGCATATAGCTCCCATAGGAACAATCGTTCAAAAATGATGTTTTTGCTTAAAAAACAGCGTGTTTTTGGAGTTATCGACTCAATATTTTGCACAAAAACTTTTTTAACATCAACAAAGATACCGTGCAAAAACGGTCCAGATCAGGCTACTATAGCATATAGCTGCCTTAAGAAGGATCGGTCAAAAATTATGTTTTTGCTTGAAAAACAGCGTGTTTTTGGAGTTATCGTCTCAATATTTTGCACAAAAACTTCTTCTGTTGCTAATAAGGCGAGAGGGGTTTTTGGATTCGTTAAGCGTTGGTCAAAGGAATTTAATGACCCGTACATCACAAAAATCCTTTTCACATCACTTGTAAGCCCACTTCTTGAATATTGCTGTTGTGTTTGGGTCCCTCAGTATAAAAAAATATTAAGAACGTCTTGAGTCAATTCAGAAGCAATTCCTCTTATTTGCCCTTCGTGGATAGAAAGGCTTCCTCTTATTGACCTTCTATCATTGGCACATCGTAGAATCGTTTTAGAAACTGTTTTTCTTCACAAACTTGTTGTCGGCCTAATTGATTTTCCCGACCTTCTTAGTCAGTTCAGTTTTTGTGTCCCAAGACGTAAAACTAAGAATTTTGTTCCACTGGCCTTACAAACAACTAACTTTGCCCTTCACGCACCTTTTCGCGTCCTTTGCGCTAATTAAAATCAATTGTATGTGATCCTTTCACCTTAAATCACACCGGCTGCACTTAACATCTTAGTTCGTGGGTATCTTTGAGATTTCGGGAATTCTATTTCTGGCTGTCGACTTCTTGCAATCCTTATTACCAAATGTATGATATTCATTAATTTCACGTCTCTGACCACACATACATAGCTGTGAGAAGGGGCATAGCTTGCTTGAGTGAGAGAGTGATTATATTTTAAGATTACTTTAAGATATATTTTAGATATATATTTTTTTTACATCGTAACCACGTTACATTAGCAGTTAGTTGTTAAGATTTTTTAATAAATAAATAAATTCATAAAATATATAAAACGCTTATGATCTCTCGTATTAAATTTCACTGATTGCATAAGCCCATGTAAGGCTGATTGGCGGTTAGGCCGGACCATAAACCCATAAATTTTCTTTTCAATCGTATATGCTTTTGAATATTTTTTTGATATTTTGACAAACATTATTCAAAACATACTTAGCTCAAATTTCTAATATAACAAATTTGCGCCATTTTTTTTTAGCGAGTCCTGCTATTTGCTACAGATGCCAGAACTACTAAATACCTTTGTTGTTATATTATTGTTGTATCTCGTTTTCAGCAACTAACTTAATCTCCTCAATAAAAATAATTAAGGACGTTATCTTCGGCCTTGCCGAAGATAAATACTCTTCATGACACCTTTTGTGGTACGCCCATTTTATTTTTGGAATCTTATTTCGTTTTGCCCACATAGCCTACAGATCAATTTTCGTTGTTATACCTCATTGGGTGCCAGATATTTGGAAACTATTGGTTTTGGTCATATGTGGGCGGTGTCGCGCCCATTTTGATATCGAAATAGCTTTTAAGCCACATTATAAACGTAAATATGAAGTTTCAAGTTAATTAGTTAAGAAACAAAAAGTTTCCCATACAACGATTTAAACTTTGCTTCTCTTCCTCTTCTTCATTTTGTATGGCAGGTACCAGTTCCAGTTGTCCGATCTCAATGAAACTTGCAGGCATTTAGTTTGTCTACGGTTTACTACTACTGGTATAATTTCATCATCATATTGGAAAACAAAAAGTTTTTCACACAACGATTGAAATTTTTTTTATCTTCTTCTTTTCGTATGATGACCAGTTCCAGTGGTCCGATCTCGCTGGTTCCGACCAATGTGTCATTGTAATAAAATACAAGGGTATGTGCAAAATTTCAGGTCGGTAGATTCAAAACTAAGGTATAAACAATGTGCAATAGCAAAAATAATAATGACTACACTGAGAGAGAAAAAATATTAACAGCCGGAAATTAATGCAAATTTTTAGGTGTGTAAAAAATGTTCTTCTTAATATATACAAAACAAGAAAAACAAAAATGTTTTCCAATAAGAACAATTGGGACAATGTAACAAGAATTTATATGATCTGGCAAGCCCGAAAAAAGTTTGTTTACTGGTATTTTATTTTATTTAATTCTAGAATAACAAATGACTGACATTAGTAGTGTAAATTAATAAGAATATAAAGTAATAACTATAATATAGTACAATATAGTGAACTTAATTTAATATAATTTAATTTAATACTAATTTTAAAAATATCCAGTAAGGGAGCTATTTTCGGCTATGCTGAGACTTATATACTCTTGCAAACGTTTTCACAATTATTCTGATTAGAAAATCCGTTTTTAATTTTCCAATAAAAGTCATATACATAGCTACGCCCATTTTCTAATCTGTCTTAAAGAAGGCAATGTAGTCAAACTTCACTACATTTTTCAATCTTGTATCTCGTCTGTTTACAGAGAAGTCCCATTTTTAGGTTTTTCGCTTTATGGGCGGTGGCACGCCCTTATGTCCACTTTTTATAAAATTTTGAATTAAGTCAGGCATTAATAAAAACACGTAATAGAAAAGTTTGTTTTGCTTACATGCAAGAACAAAAAAGTTTTTCTAACAAAAACTGTTTTTTAACCGATCGCTCCTATAGGAGCTATATGCTATAGTAGCCTGATCCTGACCATTTTTACACTGTATCTTTGTTGATGTCAAAAAAGTTTTTGTAATTTTTTTTGTAAAAACACAATTTTTGAACGATCGTTCCTATGGGAGCTATATGCTCTAGTCATCCGATCAAACTAATTTTTACATACCAACTACCTGCAAGGAGAAGAAAATTTTTTTGCTAACTTTAAAACTCTGGCTGGAAATCTTATTGAAACTGACAGACGGACAGACGGACATCGTTATTTGAACTCGTCTCGTCGTGCTGATCAAGAATGTATATACTTTATATAGTCGGAGATGTCTCCTTCTCTGCGTTGACAAAGTTAATATACTCTTTTTTCAAGAGTATAAAAATAAGTATTATCAAAAAACACAAAATAAATTAAAAATTTTTTTGAGAGAGGGAAATTTAGTTGCTTTATGCCAGCTATGCCCCTACTAACAGCCTTGTGTGGTCAGAGACTTAAATTACAAAATCGTCATTTCATTCAAAAAATGACGCAGCAAGCCGCTAATCCCTTCCAGATTCCCGTAGGTAGCGTAGAATGGATGAGTTAAGTGTATTGAGAGAGATTTCAGGTGAGAGGACATGATATAAATTATTATAATTTATACATAATACGCGAAACGGGTCGTGAAGGCCAAAGTAAGTTGTGCATCTTTGCAAAATTGTAGGGACAAAGTTACTGGTAGTGCGTCGTGGCAAGCAGAAGCTAATCCGACTGAGAAGGTCTGAAGAATCAATAAAACCGTGAATCAATTTATGAAGAAGTGTCTTTATTCATCGCAATATTACAAAATTTTTTGCGTGGATCCAATGCCTACTTTAGTCTCTCATTAAATTTAAGTACCATAAACATTAATAATTCAATTGTTTAAATATATACGCACATACGTACAAATACTTTGTTTTTGTTAAAACAATGAATATTCTTTCAATAAATATTTGTGTAGCGAATAACAAACAAAACAACACTAACGGAAAGTACATATGTACATAATATTGTTGCTGTTGTCGTGGTCATGGACAATTGGAATAAAAATCAATTGTCATAATTAATTTTGTTGGAATCTATCAAATGCACAGAGTGAAAATTAAATTTTGAATATTTTATAAAACACACATTCAGGCGACTGACAATGGTCAGCACCAATTGTCAAACAAACTGTCAACATGTCAAAATTTGTTTGATGAGCAACCAATTTTATCCAGAAATGAACAGAAAGTGATGTGAAACCAGAACCTTGTCGAAGATTATATCCTCTTCA